>JAODAL010010722.1:0-103592 GCA_025379985.1 Phyllomedusa bahiana | reverse complement strand
TATTAAAAAAATTTTTAAAAAGGTTTTTTTCGTTTTTTTTTTTTTTACGCCTTTCACAATTCACACTAAATATTAGGATAATTTTACAGGTTATTACAGTTGTGCACATACTTAATATATGTGGGGTTTTTTTGTGTAATGTATGCACAATAATTTTTTAATTACTTATTTTTTATTATTTATTTTATATTTTTTATTTTTTTTACTTTTTTTTTATCCAATTAAGAAATAACTAATTAACACTTTTTTTTACACTTAGTAATGTATAAGCATACTATTGTAGGCCTGCTATTCAGACAGCCCTGGGGCTACTGAATAGCCCCAGGGCTGAGGAATACCCTTTAATTATGCAGTGATCATGGACTACAGGGTTGAACGACAGGGATTGGAGGTTTCCTTCGCTTCCAATGTTTGCAGAGAATGCTCTAGGAACAGAGCTGTTAACTACAGCTATGCTTTAGGAAGCTGCAAAACCCTTCTGTTTGTGCATTAGAGAGCAGATACACTACACCAAAGTCTTGGTAGGAGAATTTTGACATCATAAAGTGTGTGTGTAGTGGAACCACATGAGGTCCCTGGAGAACCTGCTCTGGCCTGTGTAGTAGAGGCTTGCCCTTGTCTGCTGAGGAAGGATGGTAGGTTGGAAACCACAGCAAGTGACAAGTCCCTGAGAAACTGCTGTGTAGGAGTCATGTGAGAGCCAGTCAGGAACTCGAGGTTTACGAGTAATATGACAGAGTCTGTGAGCGATGAAGTTGGTTAAATTGTATCACATATCGCTGTGCTTTGAGGATACTTTGGGCGACATCTATGAATTCACATGCTCCATTTTTGTAATTTGGCACCTTCACACCAGTTGTAAATAGATATAGAGGAATGTATAATACTACAGTATGAATGAAAGTGTTATAAACCAAACATTTTTGCCGCATACCACTCAAAATTGGCACACAGAGCGTTATACGCCAAACTTTGTATGGCAATTTTGCACAAAATTTTGGCACATTAAAATGTGTCATCAGGCGCACATTGCACCAAATTTGGCCGTACGCCTTATGGCAGAGTGACCTCAGGTGGTCACAGGGTTCTGCCACTAGGTGGCGTACAGCAGGAGATCTGCTGCCAACGTGCCACCGAAAACCTGGTTTCAGTGGGGGAAGGCAACCATATAGCGTCAGTAATCATAGGTTACTACATTTGTAACTAGTGTGGCTGCTATGCAGCTAGTGATGGGTTGTCTTTCCCAGGACGGTCACAGTGTTGGGTGGGAGGCCATCCCCATGTTCCAGGACTGGGTTTTGGTATGTCTCTGGAGACCTATTAAAGACCTCTTACTACAGGTGATCAGGGGGCATGGTTGCTACCTGGAAGTTGGAACAGCAGAGCTGAGGAGAGAGCTCTGGCCCCCCAGGAGGCTTGAAAGAAGCCTATCACTGTATTGGGAGTGTACAGTACTGCTGGTGCTGGACATTAGGTCCAGACGACATATAGAGAGGGATCTCTAATTGTATTGAAGTTAGTGGCTAGACGGCCTAAGGTTTTTGTTTGTTTTTGTGTTCTGTATACTGTAAACAATAAAGCTGGCTGAGGCCAGTTTCAACATACCCTGTGGTCCAAGTGATGATGTAGTGCCAACCCGTTTACTAAAGATGGCGATTCCGTGAGCTAAGACCCCCTGAGCCGGTCCAAGATGGCAGCCAAAATGTGAGTGGATTGTCACAGCCTACTCGTACATCTATAGAACCAGCAATATACGGCAAAAAAATGGCAAAGGTGAACTCATAGATGTCGCCCTTTGTACTTACAGGAGACCTGCTTTGGAATAGGCTGTCCAGACTGTGTAATTCCTAAGACAACTTAAGCCTGAGCAACTTTGGAAAGTCTGTGTGAGGACATGGAAGACAGCAGCCACTGTGACCTGAGAGTATGTCCCGTTGCTGTAAGCTGATGAACTGGGTACATATATTAGGACTAGCTAAATCAGGGTCCTGGAAGGGAATGTGATGTTAATCTGAAGCAAATAAGGTGGTGTGTTGACACTGAATAGAAAGAAGTTCAAGTTGTTCTATGTTGCTATGTTGGAATGAGCTGCTGAGGATGGTTGGGAGCAATTGTGTTGCAGGTAGTGACTTTGTGGTCACAAAGACCTCTGGAGATACAGGACCAATAAAGATGATGCAACCTTATGAGTAACTCTTATCTGGGGCAGACTAAGGGTAGAGATACCAGTCCTGCAGGGATGTATTTAGAATTCATGCTGTTCTAAGCACTTGTAGCACTTGTGGCATTTGAAAGCCACCCAGCTCTCCAGTACACAGTAAACTGATTTCAATTTACCTGAAATTGCTTTACCTCTTCAATTCAGTGTTGGACTGGGATGTCTAGGGCCCACCAGAGGAGTTTATTTTAGGGGCCCACTTTGCCTTGCTGTCTGCATCACCTGTACAGGGCCCCTCCCCGATCTCGCTTCAAGTTATACAGACTGATGTTATGACCTTATCACACTAATCTGTGATCAAGATGGAGTGCTGGGGCTTCTGAGTCTCTCTCACATCATTGCAGCAAGACACCGGTGGTGAACATAAAAGGTCTAAATATATATGTCCACCTCCCCGAATGATACATTTCATATAAATAAAAAATATATCAAAAGCTATAACACAAAGTACTAAGCATAAAACCACTAAATAATGATTGTAGTTACCAAATAACACCGCTACATAAAACCATAAATCCCAAAAACTAAAATTAGCAATAATTAAAAACCAAAATACGCCACATCAATGACCACATAGTGACAAATAATACCACCACATCATGACCAAAAATCACCACCAGATAGTGACTGAATATTACCATAACACCATACTCATATCACCACCACATAGTGACGGGAAAAATACCTCCACACCATCCACATATCACCCCCAAAAAATTAGTGACTGAATCAACCTAATACCATGACCACATATCACTACTTTCAAAATGACTGAATCATCCCTCAACACAGACCACATACACCCCCACAAGTGATTAAATAATACCGAAACCCCTATGACCACATACACCACCAATAGGGACTGAAAAATACCACCACATCAGACCCCAAATCACCACCACATAATAACTGAATATTACCGCCACCCATTACTGACAAAAAACCTTTACACTTTTTGCCACATTAATGATTACAGTTCAGGAAATTTAGGACCCAGGTGACTTTTTCCGATAGTCTTCATTTTTTCCTTTCTTTCCATCCATCCAACCACCATCCCCAAACTTCTCCTGACCAACCATCCCATAAAAAATTGGATACAAATATCTTAAAATCCTCATTTTTCCAGCAACCCTTTACTTATAGGTAATAAACCTTTCATTTTGGGTTTGGTGTAGGGGCCCCTCAGTTGGTAGATCTATATCCCCCCTCATAAACAGAAGCTTTATGGGTTCCCCATTAGGCAGGTATATATATCGCCCCTCAGAGGTAATACATAGGGGCCCCCTCGGGAAAGGGAAGGTAAAAAGGGGCCCCTCAGAAGGAAGGTAATATAGCCCCTCAGAAGGTATAATAAAAAAGGCTCCCGGGGCCGAAATATAAATGAAAGACAATCGAAGAAAAAACGACCTCTGGAGACTACAGGTCGTTTTTTTCTATTGTCATCTATGGGGCTACCTGAGCAATCGTATTTTCGTCAGTTTTAAAATCTAAAAACAACCAAAAATACGATCGTATTGCTATGCCGTGGAGAAAAAGCCTTAGAGATAAAACACTGTGGAATAAAGCTAAAGGCCATCCTTATGACTCCACTCCTTGCTCTCAGATGAGGGGGGAGCAGGATGTTAACCAGAGAAACCTGTATTCACTCAGAGCAGATAAAATATCTGTTATCGCCTAACCAAAAAATACAAAAAAATAAACAACCCCTTAAAGGGGGTAAGCACAGGAACAAAGCCATATTAAAAATGCATAAAACCCTATGAAACCCATAACAACACCATTCCATGTATACTATAAATGTACCTTAATACGTATTTCTCGGGCAATTTATGGCTGTTTGCTGTTTCACAAAGGAATGAGGAACCAACTGAACAAGTGTATCACTTCCTTAAGAAAACAAAGAGAAGTAACAACAAAGGTAAAGAGAAAGGCCTCTGTATCTTAGAGAACATAAGAGCACAGAAAAACATCACTACAATTCACCGTCATGAATATGAAAAAATATTTTTACAAGCGGGAATTTAAAGGGTAAGTAATCGATAAAGGGGAACTATTAGGTAGGATAAACCCATTGCGGCGCTGAAAAACCGTTTTTTCCTGCAGTTTTACAGGTAAAACGCATCTAAAAGTAAAATTTGGGTTTTTTTAAAACCCTTTTTCTGGTGAAAAATGCGTCTAAGGACCCGGGCAAAGTTTCCCCTAATGCCCTTTAATGAAGTGTTAAAACGCATTGTTCTTAAACTCGCCATTTTCCTAATACGCCTAACTGAGGGGGGTTTTTTTGGGGCGTTCTGGAGGCTTTGGGCAACCACACCAAAATATTGGGACCATAAAGAATGGGGTTTTCGGAAAAAACTAGAGGGCATTACTCCAAGACCAATTTTTCAATTTTTGGCTGACGGGAGCCTGAGGAGTCCCCGAAGTGGGGCAAATTTTTGCTGTTGGGGAAAAAAAATGCCAATTTTTCCCCAAAATTTAAACCCCAAAGTACAATAATAAAAAGTAACTTCTAATCCTTATCAAACTGAATAAAATTTAATTATTTAAATTAAAAAACTTTATCATATAAAGTTAATATAAAAATATTTAATACCCCTAAAAATATAAAAATATCTCCTATTAAAATGTATTTAAATGTAATAGAATCTAAAACTAGTTTTACAGTAAATAGCCCACTGATGTTCAAATTTTAAAATTTTTAATTTTTACTACATTAAATTTGAAATTTATTTTTGCTGTTCTAATAATAATAATAATAATAATCTTTATTTATATAGTGCCAACATATTCCGCAGCACTTTACAAATTCTAGGGTAAACATACAGACATTACACATTAAAAGTACTTACAAATGAGACACAAGGTGTGAGGGCCCTGCTCGTGAGAGCTTACAATCTATTAGGGTGTATGGGTGAAACATACGGTAAGAAGTGCCAAGTTTTTCAAAGGTTTCCGGGCCATGTTTCATAAATATGGTGTAGATTACATAAAATTGGATGAATCTGCCACCCAGACTGTTCATCTATATACAGTTAAGAGGTTGTGGGTGCCCTAGTGTAGGGAGTGGGGCAAATGTGTGTGATAGCAGTTAGGGATGGTGGTGGCGAGACCGGGAAGATGTATTTTAAGGGCCCTCTTAAAACGGGGTGGGTTGTGAATGTGCCTGATCGCCCGCGGGTGCATAGTCCAGAGAAAATTTGGTGCAGCACGTGTGAAGTCCTTGGAGACGGGCATGGGAGGTTGGATGATTGATGAGTGTAACCTGATTCAGCTAGCAGAGCGGAGAGAGCGGGTCGGGTAGTAGACAGAGACGAGGGAGGTGATGTAGGGGGTGCAGCATTGTGGAGAGCTTTATGGGTGAGAGTGATGAGTTTATACTGTATCCTGTACTGGATGGGCAACCAGTGCAGTTACTGACACAGGGTAGAGGCGTCAGTATAGCGGCTGGAGAGAAAAATGAGCCTGGCTGTTGCATTCAGGACAGATTGGAGAGGGGAGAGTTTGCAGAGAGGGAGACCGATAAGCAAGGAGTTACAGTAGTCAAGATGAGAAAGGATAAGAGCAGTAATGAGAGTTTGAGTTGTTTCCACAGTGAGAAACGGATGGATTTTGGAGATATTCTTGAGGTGCAGGTGACAGGAGCGGGCAAGGGATTGGATATATTCTACATACAGCAAGAGCCAGCACAGCACAGGTCTGGCTGGGACCTGTGGTCCACCAAGCAAGATCAGTACCACAGTTTCTATTCACTGACATGCTATTCTAATGACTGGTATTGTCAGCCTATCTATGGCCTTTACACATGTTAGGCGCCTAATGCGCCTAAGTTTCGTAATGCGCCTAACACACAGACGAGGCACAATGAACTTTAGACCTCATTTATAATCACAGAAAAACGCATTATACACCGAAAACGAGACTCGACAATTCACTTTGAAGCACCTTCCTTCATACATGTCTCCCTTTGTGCTAGAATCTCCAATGCCAAATTCTACTTTCTAAGACTTAATATAAGTGTTTTTCTGACATTTTTCATAGCTTATGCAGAATACTGTGGTTCGAAAAATGGCTTTAAAAATACATTAGTAGAACATAATTTAAACATATATACAAAAAATGCTAAACCTGCATAACAAATGGCACTAAAAAATACTGCAAAAGAACTCCACATAAAAAATACCAAAAATTATCAACACAACATCCGATGGTGCATGCAGTGAGAAAGTTATAAAATCATATAAAAGGGAGGTTCTGTTGTGTGGGTACAGAAAGCTTGCATTACGTCTTACTTACACAAGAGGGAGCCCTTTACTTACAATTGTCTACAAACATTGTTCATTTATAAACTACTTTTCTTCTGCAGTTTTAGTAACGCCTCTCTACAGTACAGTGCGGTAATACATGCCCTGTCTGCTCTTTACATGTGCCAGGATGAGCGGCTCATTTGGGCACCTGGTGAGGGTCCCGTTTTGTTTTTTTCTAGTACATAGTATATAAAGTAGATGATTCCAAGAAGCTTCTGTTCTCATCATAGGAAGTGATTTCCAGCGCCCAGCAGCTCTTTCTGACTGTTATATAAAAGGCTTGCTTTATCTGTATTAGTTTTCTGCTTCATTTTCTTTAATCTTCCTTTTGCATTATGCTGGTAATATTTTGGGGCTTAGTATGTAAAGCTTAGCAGTGAGTGAGACTTTCTATTCGGCAATCAGGGAAACGCAAAGGAGAAGAACAGTCTAAACTAGTATGATGGGAACTGTAGTCTGCTACCCATATGAGCTGCTAATTCCAAATCCACACTTCCTGCGCTAAGGAGGAGTATATTTGAAGCAACAATATGATAAAATATCTGAGTCATACATGTTCTGGTTGCAGGATTAGGATTAGTGTATAATGACCCTACAGCCATCTTTCCAGTTTTTGGTCCAAAAACTGTAATACTCCTTTAAAACAAGGCAAATTTTAATTCTACAAATTTCTGCATGTGCTCCCAATAATTTAGGGGAGCAATTGTGTTCCTCTCCTCAAGGAGATATTTTTCGCCTTTCGAAGCCACTCTTGCCTCTCACCCAGCCAACCAGTAAGTTCTACACTGCACTGACGAGGGGCAAAAACCCCGAAACAGCAGTCTGTAGTTGAACTGAACTGGTTTGCCTCACATCCCTTCCACATTGCCAGGCTCCTGCAAGCTACATTTTGAAACTGAGGATAACTACATCCAATAGAGTGTGCTGTGGAGCTCCTCAGCTCTTTTCCCATAAGCCTTTGCTTTATGCAAAACAGTCAGTGAGTTCTGAATGGAAAATAAACCCTCACACCGACCAATTGATTGGTTCCTCTCCTCAAGGAGAGATTTTTCCCCTAACAAAAGTCCTATTGTAAGTACATTTCTACATGGAAAAGTATTGGATGATTAAAAAAAGCCGGTGCATGTAGTAAAGGCCTGTAACAGTAACATCAGTGGTAAATGGCTGGTGACTGAAAATCAAAGTAAACTGGTAAATCTGTTTTCCCGTAATCCTGTCAGCAACACAATAATGGGGATATCTCCACACTGTGGACTGATAGGATGGGTGGAATCTTTAATGGGTTCAGTATGTTTTCTCAGACCTCATGCTCGACCCCCTTGTGTACTTTTTTTGAGTTCAGAATATGTAATAGAGAGGCAGCCTTGTGCTGCTGACAGGAATAAAGAGAAACTGATATATATTCTAAAGTTCAAACTTCCCCTGTGTCCCTGTAAGCAGCACAATAATAGGAATGTAGCAAGTAGTATCCTCTAGAGGGGGGACATCCTTCACTGGTCTCAGAATCGACTTCCCAAAGGAAGTCCTCTGAGAATCTTTGAGAGATTCTGAAATGTCCAGCAAAATGTATTTGTAGAAGAAAAGGAAGCCGTACTATAATTTTATGTTTCTGTTTTAAACAACTTAAGTAAGCAATTCAGATAAAATTATTTTTGTATTGGTGGATCCACAAAATATATCATACAACTGTCTGATAGGTTTGAGACACCAAAGAGGAGGAGATGAGTTGGTGAGGAGGCTATATACACTACTCACAAAAACTTCAGTGATATTTTATCCTGAAAGGAGGCCATTTAAGTCGTATCGTTCAATGTTGATTTTTTCATCTCAAAAAATTGAATGAATGAAATTCAACAAGTGGAGGCTATACAGCATCAAAAAAGGTTGATGCCTCAATAATGTGCCATGTGGCTTTTCAGTTTGACAACAACATCTCATGCAGTTCACAAGTCGAGTTATTGACTGCTGAGGCTCGGCATCCTACTCTTCTTGAAGGATGCTCCTCAGGTCATTGATTTTCAGGGGTATAGAGTTTTGAGCTTCTACATAGTGACTCAGCTGATCCCATAGGTTTTCTAGGAGTTTCAGGTCTGGAGAAAGTGCAGGCCACTTCATTTGAGGTACTCTAGTCTCCAACAACTGTTTCCTAATGATGCAACCTAGATGAGCTGGAGCATTGTCCTCTAAAATGAAATTAGCCCTGTGTTGTTTATGCAGAGGCACAATGACAGGATTAATTATATGATTCAAGTAGTAGAGGCTGTCACTGTACCATTCACAAAGTATAGGGCAGTTCTGTATTGACTAGACACACCTTCTCATACTGTAACACCACCACCAAAGGCTCGTCTGGTGACAACAGTGGCTGATGCATAGCGCTCTCCTTGAAATCACCAGCATCGTTGGCGGCCATCATTTCTGCTCAGAGTGAATTATCTTTCATCACTGAACAGCACAGAGGACCACTGCTCTCTTGTCCAGTGTAGATGCTCTCTGGCCAATGATGCCAATGCCTGGTGGTGTTGTCAGGTATTATTGCCGGTTATCAGTTTCAAATGGTCTGATGAGACACTTGGGAAACCGGGTGATGAATACCACACAACTCCAGGCACGTTTAAGGAAGGTGAGAGGCACTCACTTCCTTAAACGTGCCTGGAGTTGTGTTGGTATTCATCACCGGTTTCCCAGGGCAATGAAGCGGTCATCAGTGTGTGATGGAGCCAAAGAACGTCCACTTCTTTGCCTTTCTGTGACTCTTTTACTCTCTCTGTATCTCTGATAAAGCCTGCTGATGACACTCGGTGACACTCTAAGCTCAGTGGACAAGCTTGAAGCCTAACAATGATTAGGTACAGTTGATCAGTTGTAAGGTGTTGTCTTGATCCCATGATGTCAAACTGTGAACATGATGAGGAGGACTGGTTAAATCCCAATTCAAACTTATTGAATTATATTGGAGGATTTTGCAACTTGTTTGTGCGGTGTCATAACTTTAAATTTTTCTCTTGGTTAAGCCATAAGAGGGCTTTATTTTTTACAGAATTTTTATTTTATTTTTTACAGACAATTTTGCTGTTGTTTTTTTTGGGTTCAGTTTTTACAGATTTTTTTTATACATTTTTTAAATTACACTCTAAGGGCCACATGTATGAAAATTGTCTAGGTCTAAGACTTTTTTTGTTGCTCGTAGCAACCAATCAGAGCTCCAATTTCATTTCCTTTGATTGATTGCTATGGGCAACAAAGAAAATCTTAGACCTCGACAGTTTTCATACAAGAGGCCCTAATTGTATTGTGACCGTCAGTACAATTACTGCCATACCAAATGTATGTACCTTTTATCATGTTTTGCTACATTTCCAAAATTCAAAAATAAAGATCCGCCATGTATTGAATGAAACCAATTTGTACATCACATGTTAGGTAAGGGTCAATACTTGGAATTGTTACACATGCAATATCAATTTGCATGTGATATTTTTGCATGTTACACTTAGTTCCACAAGGTGACTTGATAATGTGATCACTTGATCTCTTGAATAATACAATATATAGCATCTGATCACAATCTCCTATTAGGTTTTAATATGCATACTAAGTTGACAGACTTAGGGTGCTTTCACATAGTGTGTTTTTGGGGCATTTTTTATGCATTTTTGTGCAGGAAGGCACAGCAATTAATGCTGTACATTGCTGCACAAAAATCGCGGTAAAAATCGCGATTTTACCGTGATTTTTGTGCAGCAATGTACAGCATTAATTGCTGTGTCTTCCTGCACAAAAAACGCATTAAAAAATGTACCAAAAACGCACTGTGTGAAAGCACCCTAAGAGGCTTTATTATGGGGTGGCAGATGGAGAACGTGGTTATTATTGCCTACTGCCTCTAAGTGGTTGCACTGCCACGGTTGAAGATATCTTTGATCCAGCAGTCGCCACTACTTCAGACTTTTGCAGTACCTGTTAAAAAGATTTTTTTTAAACAATGGTGTTCAATGGCAGACATTCACAGAAAGATCTAAATGAAATTCAATAAATTTTGATGGTTCTTCTATTGCTAGAATAGAATACATTAATAGAATGTACCCGAAGAATTTTACTCTGTGCCAATACTTATGCACATAATAAACCACATTTTGACATCAATTAAAGATGTCCTATTAGTTACTTGATTACGTTTCTGTGATTGCCTTTCAATTATTATTTCTACATTATATATATTCTATACTCCGGTTTTAATTGTTAGTTACCTTTACTACCTGTGGTAACTATTTCATTTGTTTCTGTATCTATGTTTCTTACTTTCTGCTTTAATATACCCAAACAGGTAAAAGTAATGATGCCCAATCTTCTGATTTTTGTGGGAACAGCTGACTACTGTGAATGGGGGTGGAGGTGGGGGTCCGAAACTCTCCTCTGAAATATAATGTTGGGGGAAGGAAGTTCTGGGAATGTTAGATTTCAATACTGACAGCCATTGAAAGTATATATCCTGCTTTAGACCTAAGTATTGCATTTGTAAGGTGGAAAACCAATAAACGTGCATGAAAAACACAATATATAATACATTGAATATGTTAAATTCACCTGCAAAGTGTTAGGAAGTGTTTAAAATATTGTATTTATGCTAACCATATGCATTGCGTGTAGGAAACATCATCCGGAGAAGCTGTAATTTATTACATATAGCACTCATGTTGGGTTTGTAAGAGGGATCAAATATATGTGGCTTTACACTTAACTGTTTAGGTGCAGGACAGGGAAGCCTTAAGGATGTTGGAAGTATAGCAGTAGACTTAGTGTTGAATGCCGCACTGGGGAGATTGCACAGTAACACTCAGTAATAATTGCACAGGTACAGTCCTTAGAGTATTGAACTTTACTCAGTTAAAGGGGTTGTCTCAAATAGGGAACAGTAAATGAAGATGTTCCTCAAAAATATTGCTTTGTTTATTTTTCTTTGTTGAGGAGATAAAAGTGAGTGCACTCAGGTTTCTTTAGGTTACCGACCTGATCTCCACTTCTCCCTCTGCTGCTTGTCCTATCTGATAGCAGGGATGATGTCATCACACAGGACGCTACACAGAACTAACATATCAAACAAAGGAGACTAATTACTTTTGTTAACTTTAGCTCTGGAGCTTCTCTGGACTTTAGATAAACATGTCCTGCTCTCATGTCAGAGTAATTAGCAGACCTTTGAGTACAGAGCCGATATGCTAATCACTGCCATAGAACCACCCATAGACTGACCAGGAAGCATGAATAAGCACAGGAGGCATGAATAAAAGCTGATTTTGGCTCTGTGAAACAGCGTGGTAAGACAACCCCTTTAAGGCACGTTTAGCTTCAATGATATAAATAATGGACAGTATATAAAAAAGCAATATGCCTAGCAGTTTTAGTTAGTTATGATGATGTGCACTTCTCTTTTATGCCAGTATATGAGACATGGCCCACATTTATTATTGCTGTCTAAATGGTATAAACTTATACAGGATGTGAAAGAATACACCATATTTCACACTGTTGGATAATTTTGGCACATGTTTAGACTTGTCAAACTTTTTTAGACCAATTGTTAGTTGGCATACGTTCTATGCTTGAATTTTGGTCTTTTTTAATCCAGTATATGTTTTATTTAAGGGCTATAAAAGCTTAGTACCCTATGACTTTAACATCAGCGGGGATCTTTCCACAGTGTCTACTGTGGTCATTAGAATGTGGTTACAGTCACAAGAATAAAAGAGTACACCCTGTTTAAATTTTGAGGTTTAATTTTCAGAACATAATAAAAAAAATCTGATCCTTAGAAGGTCTAGAAATTAGCTAAATACACTTTCAGGTGAACTGCAAAACATGAAAAATTACAACTAGTCATTTATTTAATAAAAACTTTACCAAAGTTTTGAATCAGTGTGTGAACAATAAAATATTAATTACACCTTTATTGATTCCATAGAGATTAAGCGAATAATAGCAACCATGTGCTGCTAATCAAATAATAATAATAATAATAATAATAATAATCTTTATTTATATAGCGCCAACATATTCCGCAGCACTTTACAAATTCAAGGGTAAACATACAGACATTACACATTAAAAGTTACTTTACAAATGAGACACAAGGTGTGGGGGCCCCTTGCTCGTGGATGAGCTTACAATTTTATTAGGGTGTATGGGTGGAAACATACGGTAAGAAGTGCCAAGTTTACAATGGTCCGGCCATGTTTCATAAATAGGGGGTGGTTTACATGAAAATGGTTTGAACCCGCCACCCAGACTGTACATCTATTTTCAGATAAGTCCCATGGAAAAGGTGCCCTAGTGTAGGGGAGTGACAAATATGTGTGATAGCAGTTAGGGATCTTGGGTGGGCCCAGACCGAGAAGATGTATTTTCAGGGCCCTCTTAAAACTGAGGGGGTTGTGAATGTGCCTGACCCGCACGGTGGTAGCATGTTCCAGAAAATTTGGGTTTCCCGGGCACGTGTGAAATCTTGTAGGGCGGGCATGGGAGGTTGGATGATTGAGAAATGTAATCTGATATCTTTCAGCAGAGCGGAGAGCACGGGTAGGGCGGGTAGACAGAGACGGGGGAGGAGATGTAGGGAGGAGCAGCGCTGTGGAGAGCTTTATGGGTGAGAGTGATGAGTTTATACTGTATCCTGTACGGGATGGGCAAACCAGTGCGTGACTGAAAACAGGGTAGAGGCATCAGTATAGCGGCTGGAGAGAAAAGACAAGCCTGGCTGCTGCATTCTGGACAGATTGGAGAGGGGAGACCGATAAGCAAGGAGTTGCAGTAGTCAAGACGAGAAAGAATAAGAGCAGTAATGAGAGTTTGGGGTTGTTTCCACAGTGAGAAATGGACGGATTTTGGAGATATTCTTGAGGTGCAGGTGACAGGAGCGGGCAAGGGATTGGATATACAGTATGGAGTTAAGGTCAGATCAGAATCCAATATAACCCCTAGACAGCGGGCCTGCTACCTAGGAGAAGTGGTGGTACCACATACAGAAACAAAAATAGTAGGGGGGGGGTTTGGTTAGTAGATGGCGGAAAGACAAGAAGTTCAGTCTTAGTGAGGTTTAGTTACAGATGGAGAGAGGACATGATGTCAGAGACAGCGGCCAGACAGTCACTGGTGTTTTGTAGTAAGGCTGGAGTGATGTCACGGGAGGAGGTGTATAATTGGGTGTCATTCGTATAGAGATGGTACTGGAAGCCAAATCTTCTGATGGTTTTGTCCAATGGGGGGCTGTGTACAATGAAAAGAGGAGAGGACCTTGAACTGATCCCTGAGGAACTCCAACAGCATGAGGAAGAGGTGAGGAGGTCCAACCGGATAATGAGACACTGAAGGAGGGGGTCAGAAAAGGTAGGATGAGAACCAAGCGAGAGAGGTGTCCTGGAGGCCAATGGCGTGAGCATGCTGAGGAGAAGTTGGTGGGTCAACACGTGTCAAATGCTGGGAGAGAGATCCAAGAGAAGCAACAAGGAGTAGTTACCTGAGATTTTGCTGTTAGGAGGTCATTTGAGACTTTAATTAAGGCAGTGTCCGTGGAGTGTAGGGTGCGGAAACCTGATTGCAGCGGGTCCAGAAGAGAGTTAGCAGAGAGAGAGCGGATTATGCGAGAGTAGACCAAGCGGTCCAGGATTTTAGAGATGAAGGGCAGGTTAGAGACCCCTTTTGGGCGGGAGTTATCAGCACAGGACGGGTCCAGAGAGGGGCTTTTTTAGTAAAGGGGTTATGATGGCGTGTTTGAAGGACGATGGAAAGATCCCAGTGGAGAGAGGAGGTTACAGATAGCAGTAAGTGAGAGGAGACAGCTGAAGAAATAGACTGGACGAGGTGGGATGGAATGGGGTCAGTAGAGCGGTGGTGGGGCGCGCAGACAGGAGAAGCCTGGACACTTCTTCCTTGTCGTCGGGTCAAGGGCTGGGGAGTAGATTAGAGGACATGCGGGAGGGACAGGATGGGTTATTATTTGGGGATTGTGATGTGATGTTTTGCCAGATATTTTCAATTTTGTCTTTGAAGTGAGTGGCCAGGTCTTCAGCACAGAGGTCAGTGACCGGAACCTGAGCTTTAGGCCTTAGGAGGGAGTGGAAGGTGCCAAAGAGGCGTTTTGGGTTGTTGATCTTCAGCAAGTATGACCAGTTTTCTGGTCTGGAGCATTCAGAACCTCGTTAACTTTTAGGAATGGAGGATAGTGGATACTCTGATTCATTGAAAAAAGGTTGGTATGAGCCATACCAGGGAGCTAAGTCTACGGAGTCCCACGTACTTCACCAGTGCCCACCATAAGGCCGGTTGGACTTTGCTGCAGGGGACTCTCAGGACACAATCCCTGACGTGACCAGTCATTGTGATAGCTGAGGCGCAGCCAGGTACAAAGCAGAAAGGTCAGGCCAGGCGGCAGGCAAATAAGGTCAAAGTACCAGGCAAGTGATCAGAACACAGAAGAACAATAACTAACAACCCAACTCTCAGACTACATCATACCAGCAACTGGCAAGGGATTGAGGGGAAGTAAGGTAACAAAGGGTCAGCTCCTGGTGATTATCATATCAATGGTGTGCTGGCCCGTTACATTTCAAAGAACCAGTGCTTGAATGTCCGAGGGAGCAGGTAGGCGCACACCGGCCAGCAGCCAGAGGATAGAGTGAAGCAATAGCGGGGTGAGGTAAGTAGTACTCCGGGGCAGGCAGACACATGCACAACTGCGGTCCATAATTGGGACTGCAGCATGGTTTGTGACATTTACATAATGCAAAGAAGGAAAGACATCAACAATAATCTTAGAGATGTAATTGTTGCTGCGAATCACTCTTGTAAGAGTTATAAGACCATTTCCCAATAATTTTTAATCCATTACTCTTCAGTGAGAAAGATTATTTACAAGTGAAAAACATTCAAGGCAGTTGCCAATTTTGTGGTATCCCACTGCTATGTGGAAGTGTAATGTTCCTCTAAATATTTTTTTTACAAATTACACATTTTTTAATCTTAAAATGGTGTTCTCACCATGCTGTTTCAAAGAGACTGCACTTCACAAGCAGCTTCAGGTTCTCATTATTTTGTGCTTGTTTTTTTTTGTTCAGGCTGTGGGTGGTTCTATAACATTGACTGGATTATCATGTCTGATATTCCAAGCTGAGCCTGTTACAGTGACATGAATGCAGGAGGTTACAGAGCTCTGACAGGTTAGGGTTAAACTTTGTCAGAGACATAGATAAACAATCTTATATTTTACGAATGACACTCAACAAGGAGTGAGTTACCATATTTGGACAGTTGGAGCAATGAGTGCTGAGTGAGAGATGAGTGAGGAAAGCTTACGTAAACAAGCACAAGATAAAATCTCTATCTCCTAAACAAAGCAAAATCAGGAGAGCAATGTATTTGGTAATTGTCTTTATTTACCTTTTTCTACACGTTTAAAGCTAATAATTGTGTTGAAAAAAAAACATTAAGCAATGTACATGTAGAGAGTCCCTCCTTCACCCTCTCCCACCCCAGAGCTTAGTGCATTCTGGAAGAAGCTATCTCTCAATCAGTCTTCATGTGGCCTATAATAGACAACAAGTTTGCAGAGAGCCAGAGAGAGAGAGAGAGAGAGAGAGAGAGAGGGCATTGAATACAGGGTAGAGAGATTATAAGCAGAGACCATGAGTGAGCTGGGAGGAACAAGTTTATTGCCCTAAGGCTGAGTTACACTTCAGGAAAAAACATCTGTGATTGAAAGATAACCACATTATTGTGAAGCTAAATGGTGACCAAATTGCCGCCAAAATTGCTGATCTGTATCACCTCAATTCTCCAGTTTCTCAATCCCTTGCAGATGTTTTCCTTTGTAACTCTGGCAGAGCACAGCAGCTGTCACCACAGATATCGGTCATCACAGAGGGGTTAGATTCCTACCTGAGCTGCTCTTTAGAATCTACCTTGGGGCTTGAATGCCACAATCTTCCGAAGAGAGGATATCCCATAAAATTCACCCCCAAGGTCAGACCATACAATGTTCATAGAATTTGAAAAAAAAAACCAAGAGCTACATATCAAACTCTATGGGCTTTAGTTAGCATATTAAATGGTCAAAACAATACAATTAGAAAAATACTTCAACAATTATAGCTCTTTGGAGGAGTTTCTTGAAAAAATAACAAGATCTTTAGAATAATGTCCTTTGGTCAGACAACACCAAACTGGAGATGCTTAGCCATAATGCACAGCTCCATGTTTGTGAAAGTTAGACATTGCATATGAACACAAACACCTCATATCTGTTGTAAAGTGCAATGGTGGAGGGGTTATCATTGGGCTTTTTTTGCAGTCATAGTAACTGGGCACCTTGCAGTCATTGAATTGGCAATGAATGTCCTCTTATACCAATGTATTCCAGAGTTAAATGTGAGACCATCTATCCAACAGTTAAAGCTTGGCTAAAATGTTATCATCCAGCAGGACAATGATCAAAAACACACCAGCTAATCTACATCAGAATGACTGAAAAAGAAAATAATTAAGATCTTGCACTGGCCCAGTTAGGGTCCAGACTTCAACTCTACTTAGGACATGTCCCACGGCACAGGTTTTCGGCCATTTTTTCAGACAGCTTGCGGTTTTGCAGACCGTCTGAAAAACTGGCCGAAGATGAGTACAATGGGGCTCTATGGAAAACCTGTGCAGCAGTCCCCACTGCACGGGTTTTCCGCCCATCGTTTTTTCCGCTCCCGGGCTGCCCGAAACACATTGTGCTTGCACATTCTTCCGTCCGGTTTTCGAACGGAATATGTGCAAGTGAATGTGAAGGGGGAGGGCTTTTCTCCGCTCATCGCGGAGAAAAGCTGTACCCCCCCCCCCTCTCCGCGGCTGTGGGGATGGCACCCAAACCAAACAAATACCGGTCAGATAAACCGACAAGTATTTGTCCCTTGCCGTGGGGACGCATGCTTAGTATTTCACACTAGACTTTTCCAATTGGGCTTTTTTCTTAAGATAAATAATACCATAGTTGAATCTGTTATGTATTGTTGTTCAATGAAGCTGTAGTGTTGATATAAAAACATAGGGCGACATGTATGAATTCGAATGCGTTCTTTTTTTTTTTTACTTGGCGCCGACACTCCAGTTCTCCAGAGAGTAGAATACGACAGTATGAAGATTTTTGGCGCATTACATAGAGCTTAATGTGCCAAACTTTGTATGGGCATAGAGTGTAATGCGACAAACTTGGCGCATTAAGCTCTATGTAATGCGCCAAAAATCTTCATACTGTCGTATTCTACACTCTGGAGAACTGGAGTGTCGGCGCCAAGTAAAACAAAAGTACGCATTCGAATTCATACATGTCGCCCATAGAATTCAAAAACAATGTACAGTATCTCACAATAGTGATTACAGACCTCACATTTACATCTTTTCATGAAACAACAGAGAAGAAATGACACTTTGATACAATGTAAAGTAGTCAGTGTACAGATTGTATAACAGTGTAAATTTGGTGTGCCCTTAAAATAGCTCAACACACAGCCATCAATGTCTAAACCACTGGCAACAGTGAAAATGGACGAATTTGCCCAATATGCATTTTCTTGCCACAATGTCATGTGATACATTAGTGTTACCAACTATCAGGGGTAAATGAGGAGTAGGTGTGTTAAATTTGGTGTTGTCGCTCTCGCACTCTTTCATACTGGTCACTGGAAGTTCAACATGGCACCTCATGGCAAAGAAATGTCTGAGGATCTAAAAAAGAATTGCTGCTCTACATAAAGATGGCCTAGGCTATAAGAAGATTACCAACACCCTGAAACTGAGCTGTAGCACGGTGGCCAAGACTATACAGTGGTTTAACAAGACAGGTTCCACTTACAACTGGGCTCACCATGGTCGCTCAAAGAAGTTGAGTGCATGTGCTCAGCATCATATCCAGTGATTGTCTTTTCAAAATAGACATATGAGTGCTGCCAGCATTGCCACAGAGGTTAAAGTGTGTGTAGGGGGGGGTCAGCCCTCAGTGCTCAGATCATAGGCTGTACAATACATCAAACTGGTCTGCATGGCTGTTATCCCAGAAGGAAGCCTCTTCTAAAGATGATGCATAAGAAAGCCCGCATACAGTATGCTTAAGACATGCAGACTAAGGACATGAATTACTGGACCCATGGCCTGTGATCTGATGACACCAACTTATTTGGTTCAGATGGTGTGAAGTGTGTGTGGCAGCAAGCAGGTGAGGAGTACAAAGACATGTGAGTCTTGCCTACAGTCAAGCATGGTGGTGGGAATGTCATGGTTTGGAGTTGTATGAGTGCTGCCGGCTATGGGGAGTTAGAGTTCATCGAAGGAACCATGAATGCCAATATGTATTGTGACTTACTGAAGCAGAACATGATTCCCTCCCTTTGGAAACTAGGCTGCAGGGCAATACTCCAATATGATAACGACCCCTAACACACCTCCAAGACAACCACTGCCTTGCTTAGAAAAAAGGTTGTGGACTGGTCAAGCATGTCTCCAGATCTAAACCCTATTGAGTACCTGTGGAGCATCCTCAAATGGAAGGTGGAGGAGCGCAAGCTCCTCCTCCATGGCAACATCAACCAGCTCCATGCTGTTGCCATGGAGGAGTGGAAGAGGATTCTGGTGGCAACTTGTGAGGCTCTTGTGAACTCCATGTCTAAGAGAGTTAAGGCAGTGCAAGAAAAAAATGGTGGCCACACACAATATTTACAATTTGAGCACAATTTGTCCATTTTTACTTTTTTTGCCAGTGGTTCAGGCATTGATGACTGTGTGTTATTTTGAGGGCACAACAAAATTGCACTATTATACAAACTGTACACTGACTACTTTACATTGTATAATAGTGTCATTTCTTCCGTGCTGTCCCATGAAAAGATATAAGGCAATACTTCCAAAAATGTGAGGGGTGTAATCACTTTTGTGAGAAACTGTACTTTCTTTTTCTCATAATTGCATCTCTGTATTTAAAGGAGTTTTCTCACCATGTATTTTCATAGAGCTACGGCAAGCTTCATGCTCCCACTTCCTTACAGTGACTGGCATATGAGCTCTGCTATTCCTATCTATTCCTGTTGCAATGACATGACTCCAGCAGATTTATAAAGTGTAGTACACATGGCTACAGAGCTCTAAGGAGTGAAAACTTGTCATTTAGTTAGTTAAGCAAACTCGATTGCTAGGGGTATGACTCTGCAGGGAGTGGCTCACCATGGTCGAAATGACTAACTGATGGCAGCTTGGACCAATCAGATAATAGACAGATGTGCGAGAGGTGGGGCGAGTTGGCTTGTGTTCTCTAAGAGTAGATAAAATCTTTATCTCCTCACCAAAGCAAAATCAAAACAGGAATGTATATGATAATAGTCTTTATTTACCTTTCCCTCCATGTTAAAAGAAAACCCCTTTAAGTCCTGTGGCTAATTTCCCAGCATAACTGTAAGTTCTAGAAGTCAATACACCACCGTTCAAAATGTTCTATCATATTATATGAAAATAACTTGTGTAAACATGACAGATGAAATAGAATTATATAATTTTCAAGCTTTAATTTATTAACCACTTACCGACACATGACATCCACTAAATAGGAGGCTGATGTAAGCTGCTAATTGCAGCTGACACCCGTTACTAATTGAGCCAGCTCTGTTCCCTGCTGTTTAATTGTTTAGATGCCATAGTGATCACAGCAACAGCTTATAAATGAATGATGAATGGTGCTGTACACCATTCCACAATCTGATCAGCACCCCAGATCATGAGGTGCTGTTTCATTAACATGGCAGCTAGAAGCCTAATGAAAGCTTCCATAGCTGCCATGTTTTTGTATCTATTACTTCCTGCCTCTGGCAGGAAATAATAGAGCAGTCATCTGTAACCTTGCATGCCCTTCTGCATTGTTTATACAATGCAGAAAGTTGTACAGACAATCAAGCCCCCCTAGTGGTCACATGTTAATGTGAAAAAAAAAAAAAGAGTTATTAAACTATATAAAAAAAATAAAAAGTTCAAATAACCACCCTTTTGCCATTTTACAAATAAAAAAAAATCACATATTTGGTGGCTCTGCACCCATAAAAGTCTGACCTATTAAAATATAACATTATTTATCCCATATGATAAACACCATAGAAAAAAAAATCCAAATATCTAAATAGCATTTTTGATCATTTCACGTCCCCTAAAAATTGGAACAAAAAGTGATAAAAAAAAGTTGCATGTATCCCAAAATGATACCACTTCATCCCACCAAAAATGCAGCCTCACTCAGGTATCTAGGTGGAAAAGCAAAAAAGTTATTGGTCAAAAACAATGGTGCTGCCTTTCAAATTCAAGAAATAGGTTTGTATCATTTTAAAAGTACTAAAACATAACGACCCTTTATGTTTGGTATCACCAGATTTGTATCTACCTTCAGAATACAGTTAACACATTATTTATACCGAAGAGTGAACGACATAAAAACAAAATGCTCACAAACATGGAAAGAATACTTATTTTTCACATTTCACCCCACTTAGATTTTTTCTTTGGTTTCTCAATATAATCTGTGTGTAACGGTGCGGCGCCGATGGACGTACGCTGAAGCGCCGACCGCAGACATCCGGGTGTGGATCCTCTGTGATCACCGCAGGCGAGGTGGTAGCTGGAGGACCATGCCAGGGAGTGGAGTCTAAGGGGCCCCTGGTCTTCGCCAGAGCCCGCCGCAAAGCGGGATGGACTTGGCTGCGGGCCCCCCAGGTCACTACCCCTGACGTGGCTACCTGCGGTGACAGCCGGGGTACAGGACAGGAACACAGGAACATAGGAGAACATAAGAAGGGCAGGTAAAACGTACTCAGGAACACAGCAGGATACAGGGGGGTTAAACGTACATATAGCACCACAGGATACGGCAGGAATGGACGGGTAAAAACATCAGGTACAGACCGGGAACACGGCAGGAACAGGGGAGCACATACAGGACAGGAACACGGCAGGATACAGGAGACACAGACAAAAGGACGGCCCGGACGGACGGCCAGGAGCTCAGATGACCAAAGACACTGGACCAGCATTCAGGGGTTAAAGGCTCAAACAGCAGCCCTGAGATGCTGGCAGGAGCTCAAGATGGGAAGCAGCTGGACACAGCAAAAGACTGCAATGAACTGCCCCAGAGTAGAGACAAGAACTTCCTCTTATACCCAGAGGTCAGGGGTGAAGAGGAAGGTGACAGAACGGGAAAAACTATAAATAGGCAGGAAGCTGCCGCGCGCACGCCTTAGGAGGCACAGTCCCACAGACAGGACCCAGGAAGCAACAAGACTGGACAGGACGGGCAATTTACATAGCAGAACACAGGCTGCTGGGACCCCTGCACAGGGAGCCCCAGCAGAGACATGGCAGGCACGGACAGGCCGACGGTCCAAGGCAGGGACCGCGGCATGAACCGTGACAGTACCCCCCCCGCACTGCCCCCTCCTCCCCCTCAAATCACAGAATGGCATTCCACATAGGCCAGGGGCCCCCAACTTCTACGGGGGCACCCCAAAACCAAGTACAGGCTGTATAATTAGCCAGTATAGGGAAAACCTAGAAACGGAGGTGCATGGGAGGAACAAGCGGGGCACTAGGCAAAATGGGAGGGGAACCCAGGGCGGGACCGTAAGCCACGGGGGACTCAGAAGGCTCAGGGCGGGACCGTAAGCCACGGGGGACTCAGAAGGCTCAGGGCGGGACCGTAAGCCACGGGGGACTCAGAAGGCTCAGGGCGGGACCGTAAGCCACAAGGGGGCTCAGAAGGCTCAGGGCGGGACCGTAAGCCAGGGGGACTCAAAGGCTCAGGGCGGGACCGTTTAAGCACGGGGGATCAGAAGGCTCAGGGCGGGACCGAAGCCACGGGGGACCCCAAAAGGCTCAGGGGGGGACCGTAAGCCCCGGGGGACTCAGAAGGTCGGGGGAACGTAAGCACGGGGGATGAAGGCTAGGGCGGGACCGTAAGCCACGGGGGGGCTAGAAGGCTCAGGGCGGGGACCGTAAGCCACGGGGGGGCTCAGAAGGCTCAGGGCGGGGCCGTAAGCCACGGGGGGCTGAAGGCTCAGGGCGGGACCGTTTAAGCCACAAGGGAACTCAGAAGGTCAGGGCGGGACCGTAAGCCACAAGGGAACTCAGAAGGGTCAGGCGGGACCGTAAAACCACGGGGGACTCAGAAGGCTCAGGGCGGGACCGTTAAGCCACTGGGACTCCCGAAGGCTCAGGGCGGGACCGTAAGCCACGGGGAGGACTCAGAAGGCTCAGGGTGGGACCGTAAACCCCGGGGGACTCAGAAGGCTCAGGGCGGGACCGTAAGCCAAAGGGGGACTCAGAAGGCTCAGGGCGGGGACGTAAGCCACGGGGGGGCTCAGAAGGCTCAGGGCGGGACCGTAAGCCACGGGGGACTCAGAAGGCTCAGGGCGGGACCGTAAGCCACGGGGGACTCAGAAGGCTCAGGGCGGGACCGTAAGCCACGGGGGACTCAGAAGGCTCAGGGCGGGACCGTAAGCCACGGGGGACTCAGAAGGCTCAGGGCGGGACCGTAAGCCCCGGGGGACTCAGAAGGCTAGGGCCGGGACCGTAAGCCAGGGGGATCAGAAGGCTCAGGGCGGGCCGTAAGCCACGGGGGACTCAGAAGGCTCAGGGCGGGACCGTAAGCCAGGGGGACTCAGAAGGTCAGGGCGGGACCGTAAGCCACGGGGGGACTCAGAAGGCTATGGGCGGGACCGTAAGCCACGGGGGACTCAGAAGGCTCATGGCGGGACCGTAAGCCCCGGGGGACTTTAGAGGCTCAGGGCGGGACCGTAAGCACGGGGGAATCAGAAGTCTCAGGGCGCGTCCGTTTCCCACGGGGGACTCAGAAGGCTCAGGGCGGGACCCTAAGCCACGGGGGACTCAGAAGGCTCAGGGCGGGACCGTAAGCCACGCGGGACTCAGGAGGGTCAGGGCGGGCACGTAAGCCACGGGGGACTCAGAAGGCTCAGGGCGGGACCGTAAGCCACGGGGGATCAGAAGGCTCAGGGCGGGACCGTAAGCCACGGGGGATCAGAAGGCTCAGGGGCGGGGGCCGTAAGCCCCCGGGGGGACTCAGAAGGTCAGGGCGGGACCGTAAGCCACGGGGGACTCAGAAGGTCAGGGCGGGGACGTAAGCCCCGGGGGACTCACAAGCCTCAGGGCGAGACCGTAAGCCCCGGGGGACGCAGACGGCTCAGGGCGGGACCGTAAGCCACGGGGGGACTCAGAAGGCTCAGGGCGGGACCGTAAGCCACGGGGGACTCAGAAGGCTCAGGGCGGGACGTAGCCCCGGGGATCGAAGGCTCAGGGGGACGTAAGCCACGGTGGACTCAGAAGGCCCGGGCCGGGGGACGTAAGCCACGGGGGACTCAGAAGGCTCAGGGCGGGGGCCATGAGCTAGGCCAAACGTAAGCTCTGGGCTTGGGACCATGAGTAGGGCCAAACGTAAGCTCTGGGCTGGGGCCATGAGCTAGGCCAAAAAATAAGCTCTGGGCTGGACCATGAGCTAGGCCAAACGTAAGCTCTGGGCTGGACCATGAGCTAGGCCACGGGTGCAGACACTCTAGACGAGGGCAGGGTCACCCCGGCGGGATCCATGGTCAGTTCATACTGTACTGTAACGGTGCGGCGCCGATGACGTACGCTGAAGCGCTGACCGCAGACATCCGGGTGTGGATCCTCTGTGATCACCGCAGGCGAGGTGGTAGCTGGAGGACCCCCGCCAGGGAGTGGAGTCTAAGGGGCCCCCGGTCTTCGCCCGAGGCCGCCGCAAAGCGGGATGGACTTGGCCCGCGGGACCCCAGGTCACTACCCCTGACGTGGCTACTGCGGTGACAGCCGGGGTACAGGACAGGAACATAGGAGAACATAAGCAGGGCAGGTAAAACGTACTCGGAACACAAGCAGGATACAGGAGGGTTAAACGTACATATACACCACAGGTACGGCAGGAACTGGACGGGTAAACACAATCAGGTACAGACCCGGGAACACGGCAGGAACAGGAGAGACATACAGGACAGGAAAAAGGCAGGATACAGGAGACACAGACCACGGGCGGGAGGCGGATGGCCAGGAGCTCAGATGACCAAGACACTGGACCCGCATCTCAGGGGTTAAAGGCTCAAACAGCAGACCTGGATGCTGGCAGGAGCTCAAGATGGGAAGCAGTGGACACAGCAAAAGACTGCAATGAACTGACCAGGAGTAGAGACAAGAACTTCCTCTTATAGCCAGAGGTCAGGGGTGAAGAGGAAGGTGCACAGAACAGGAAACTATTAAATAGGCAGGAAGCTGCCGCGCACCGCCTTAGGAGGCACAGTGCACAGACAGGACCCCGGAAGCAACAAAGACTGGACAGGAAGGCAAGTACATAGCAGAACACAGGCTGCTGGGACCCCTGCACAGGGAACCCCAGCAGAGACATGGCAGGCACGGACAGGCCGACGGTCCAAGGCAGGGACCGCGGCATGAACCGTGACACTGTGCTACGGTAAATGACACCATTAAAATTTACATCTTGTCCTGCAAAATAAAAGCTCTCATATGTGAATGTAAACGTAAAATAGTTATGACTCTTGGAAGACAGGAAGGAAAAATTAAGAACCTTATTATTATGAGCAGCTGACAGAAAGGGGTTGATAACAGTTTTATTGGAATGCCTTTGCATTATGCATATTATCATTTCTTTCATATCATATCATCTTTGACATTGTTTATCCTGCTTTATTCCACTATGTTCTGTATTGCAGTTTAGCTATACTTTAACACTGAGAAACAAACATGATGATATAGTTAGTCATACATATATTATGAATAGTGTTGAGCGATTTTTATCGACAATGTTGAAATCGGCAAGGTTTTTATGGTGATCGAAATTTTCAGATCATGCGATAATTAAGGTTAAAATGTGTGCATCGTCGAGTAAGATCGCGCCATGTTCGGCACTTCCCGTAATTTTGGCGGCCAGCAATCAGCTTACAGATAGAGCAGGGTGGATTGTGTGTGCGAGTCATGATGGGATGTGTAGGGTTGCGATTGGCTGGAAAAATACATGTTTGTATTCATGGGGAAACAGCGTTTTTTTGTTCCCCTTAGTGTCTCTCAGCGTCTATAGGAATAGTGTGCGTTTCTACCTAGGGCCCAAAAAGCCAGCGAAATTAGTCTATTTCTGCACAGGAAACCTCTACTATTGGGATCCTTCCAAATTTTGTTGATTAGAGATTTGAAGTTTTTTTTAGTTTGCTAGGAATTTTTTAAAACAGGCATCTACCGCTGTAAAAATCAGGGGGTAGAGGGGGGGGCCCCGCGGGCGAAAAAGACAAGTCTATCTATAAAGAACACTGGATAAAGTTTACCAAAAATTAGTGTAGACATTTCACTAAAAATCTTTATTTTTTAACAGTTTGCTATTGAAATATTTCCTGGATATTTGGGCAGGACTGACATCTGTATTGGATACACATTCATTTATAGTAACTGCAGTCTCTTTGTTAGGGTGCAAACTCACTCTTTTTATCAGTATACATTTAGATTGGTATTCATTTTCAATTTTACCACATTCCACCATGTGTTGATATATCCACTTTGACGTAAAATTACAATCCAGCAATTCTTGTACGTCAGCACAAGGTTGTTTTTGTTGCCAATTTTACGTGTATCATACCGAAAACATCACAGATACATGGTTTTTTTGCTTTTGCGCACCAGCTTTGTTCCATATGACGGCAGCATCCACGTAAATCTTAAACAGCAATTCTATAGTCACCACAGGTGAATTCAAAGGTGATTTTAAAGGTGCAAAAAATAACCGTGTTATACGAGAAAATATAACAGATACGTGTTTTTCTTTTGCGCACCACCAGCTTTTCCCTCTGTTCATTGACGTGCAGCAATTCCACGTAAATCTTAAAACAAGCAATTCTAAGTCCACCACAGGTGAATTGGAATAGGTGCAAAAAAATTACAGTGGTTATTCATACGGGAAAACATAACAGACGTGTTTTTTGATATTTGCGCACCCAGCTTTGTTCATTGTCGCAGCATCACGTAAATCTTAAAACAGCAATTCTATAGTCACCAAGGTGAATTAAGAGGTGCAAAAAATACCGTGTATTATACGAAAAACATAACAGATACGTGTTTTTTTTATTTTTGCGCACCAAGCTTTGTTAATTGACGAAGGTATACACGTAAATCTAAAACAAAGCTAATTCTATAGTCACCACAGGTGATGAAAGGTGCAAAAAATACCGTGTATTATACGAAAACATGAAAGATACGTGTTTTTTTACTTTTGCGCACCAGCTTTGTTCATTTGATGGTAGCATCCACGTAAGTCTTAAAACTGCATTCTATAGGACACCACACGTGAATTGAAAGGTGCAAAAAATACCAGTGATCTATACGAAAACATTTCATACGTGTTTTTTAGACATTTTGCGCACCCAGCTTTGTTCATTGACGCAGCTTCCACCGTAAATCTTAAAAACAGCAATTCTATAGTTCACAGGTGAATTGAAAAGGTGCAAAAAATACAGTGTATTTATACGAAAAACATAAAACAGATACGTGTGTTTTGACTTGTGCGCACCACAGCTTTGTTCATTGACGCAGCCTCCAGCTAAAATCTAACATAACCAGCAAATTGTATAGTCACCACAGGTTGAATTGAAAGGTGCAAAAATAACGTGTATTATTCACGATAAACATAACAGATACGTGTTTTTTTTACTTCTGCGCAACCAGCTTTGTTCATGACGCAGCATCCACGTAAATCTTAAATACAGCAATAGTTCATAGTACCACAGGTGAATTGAAAGGTGCAAAAAAATACCGTTGTATTATACGAAACATTAACGATACGTGTTTTTTTTGACTTTTGAGCAACCCAGCTTGTGTTCATTGATGCAGCATCCACGTAAAATCTTAAAAACAGCAATTCTATGGTCACCACAGTGAATTGGAAAAAGGTGCATAAAAATACCGTGTTTATACCGAAAACATTAACAGATACGTGTTTTTTGTCTTTTTCGCACCCAGCCTTTGTTCATTGACGCAGCATCCACGTTAATCTTAAAACAGCAATTCTATAGTCACACAGGGTGAATTGAAAGGTGCAAATAATACCGTGTATTATACGGAAAACATAACAGGATACGTGTTTTTTGACTTTATGCGGCACCCTGCTTGTTCATTGACGCCAGCATCCACGTAAATCTTAAAACAGCAATTCTATAGTCACCACAGGTGAATTGAAGGAGCAAAAAATACCGTGTATTATACGAAAAACTTAAACAGATAAGTGTTTTTTGACTTTTGCGCACCAGCTTTGTTCATTGACGCAGCTTCCACGATAAATCTTAAAACAGCAATTCATAAGTCACAACAGGTGAATTGAAAGGTGAATAAATACCGTGTATTATACGAAAAAATAACAGATACATGTTTTTTTACCTTTTGAGCCCACAGCTTTGTTTCAGTGGACGGCAGCATCACCACGTAAATCTTGTTACAAACAGCAAATCTATAGTCACCCACAGCGTGAATTGAAAGGTGCAAAAAAATACGTGTATTATACGAAAGCATAAACACGATACGTGTTTTTGACTTTTGCGCACCCAGCTTTGTTCATTGACGCCAGCTATCCCGTAAATCTTAAAACTGCAAATTCTTTAGTCAACCACAGGTGAATTTGAAGGTGCCAAAAAAATACCGTGTATTATACGAAACATAACAGAATTCGTTTTTTTTTTACTTTTGCCCAGTCAAGATTTGTTGGATAGACACCTTGCAGTTAAATTTGAATCCTAGCTATTTGGTTTTGATTAGAGGATTTGAGAATCGCTGTGATTTGCCGTCTTTAATAAGAGACTTTCCATAAACTATTCGTACCTTCTCACCCCCCTCAATTTTTATATTTCTGAACATGGAGGAAAATGCAGGTGGTATGCGAGCAAAGAGGGGGGTTGCCACATGGAGGTAGAGGTTCGCAGAGATAGGTGCTCATTCCAGTGATGCGGGACAACACGATGCCACGCGGATCGTCAGTTGCAGACCGTCAGGCCTGTCATCGCTTGGTCAGGGCCCTGTGAATTAAAGTAACGATCATCGTCGCCAATCTGTCACTTCAGTGGTTTAATGCAACCGGCATTTGCAGTCTTACCTCTCGTCCTCCCAGTCATGGCCACAATTGTCATCTTCTGGCTATCATCAGCTCGTCCAACATGAAGAAGCCCAAATGTAAACTCGTGTACCCACCAACTGTGGATAATCCACTGTCTGAAGACCTCTTTGATGACAAAATGCGGTTGGGCAGAAGGACTGGTTAAGCAGATCAGAGGATGATATAGTCTGCTCTGACGCCCAGTTATGATGCCATCAGAGGAGGAAGGAAGGAAAGCCGGGTCAATCGGCAAAAATTCCGGGCGGTCGGCATCCGGCCTTGCAGTGCCCCTTGCTCGTAGCCCGCAGCTTCTGGATGCAGAAAGTCAGGACGACATTGTCACCGGTGTTGATAATGATGATTATGACGGACATTGCGGATCCATCCTGGTACCTTTTCTCGCGAATTGCTTGGAGCTCCTTCATAAGTGGAGAGGAGGAGAAGACGCTGGGGTAGTGTCATACGGGGTCCCGCCACAAAAAGGGAGAGGGCGGTCGCAGAAGTCCGCTGATATGATTTCCGCCAGCCATGGTACAGCGCAAACCCCGCTTCTAGATTTATCGCGTCAAAAGGTCCAGGACTCTCAGCTGGGCTTCTTTGCAGCAAGCCTCTGATTTACCCAGCGATGTTCATATGCCGCCTTTGCCGTAAACGCATAAGTAGAGGCAAAGAACCTTAAGTGGTAACCACCACCAACATGTCTAGGTCACATGCAGCGAAGCATGAGTTGGAAATGGAGGGAACCACTTGCCAAAAAAGCTAGACCGACGCCGGGCCTCCAACCCACTGTCTCACCCTCTCGTCTCGCTCCTCCTCCTCCGCCACCACCAAGCGTTCCTCAGCTGCCCATGTCTCTCAGAGTCAATGATCAGCCCTCGCTTCAGCCTCCACCATCGGCCCCGAGTACCACCAGCACCCACCCACAACCCACTTAAACATACACACACACCCAAAACCCAATCAACCACAAAACCACACAACCAATAACAAATCCAAAAACAAAAAAAAAACAAAAAACGACACATCATCCCAACCCTCCCACCCAACCAACCCACAAACACGTTACATAAACTAAGACCAACCCTACCCCACAAAACCACCAAAACACGAGACCCACTCCTACCCCTTCTCCTTCCGCCATTTTGACGACATGCACGCCTCTACAGCGGCCAGTCTAGCAGCCAGCCTTCTGTTTCCAGGTTTGGAGCAGAGAAACACTTTAACCCAAAACCATCCCAGCCAAAAGCCTGAATGTCGGCATTGCCAGGCTTTTGGCCTTGGAAATGATTGCCTTTCGATGGTGGAAACATATGGGTGCGCGCCTCGTCATGGCCCTCGCCTTGCCCACAATACCAGATGCCCGAGCAGGCATTTTTTGGCCAGAAAAAAACCGTCCCTGCCCTGGCCAGCCATCGTGTCATCTAAAATTCAAGCGCGTTGTCTGATCTGTGTCGGAAAAGCCATCCACACAGACACATGGACTAGTATGCACGGCCCAAGGCCGCTATATCTCTCGTGACACGCTCACTGGGTGAGCTGGGTGGGATGTCTTGGGGGTTTGACGGTGGCTCTCACCGGCTCGCGGCACGCCTTCAAAACCGGCGGGGAAGGTGCAGGCGCTTTCCCCCATGGTCCTCTGGTGGAATCAACGTGCCCAGAGACCACCAGGCGTGTTGAAATTTATCTGCCTTGGAGGACCGTACCATACCACAGGTCAGGAGACTCTGGGACGGTCTCCGGAACACGGGGACTGAGCGCTGGGCGGGAGTGACAAGAACCTTGTGCCAGGCAAGGTGGTGTGCGATAACGGCGAATTCTGCTGGCCGCCCTTAAGATCGGTAGGCTGGAGCACCATCCTTGCCTGGAACATGTCATGAACAGTGGTCGTCCAGAAATTTATACAAGAGCTAACGGGTCCTGGACTGCCTGCTGAAGGAGGCTCGAGGTCAAGAGTTGCACTTCCTCGCCGTTCAGCACCCTGCTTCGTCCCACCTGGCTGCGTTGCAGCGTTCAGCTCGTCCTCCCCGTCAACCGTCTCATGTTGACGTCGCAACACGCTGGAAATTCACCAATCCACATGCTTCCAGCGATTGTGGCGAGCAGCGCATGCCATTACGACAGTACGAAGTGACACATGGCTGACAAGCAGCGGTCGCGGACCTCGGAGGTGTTGAGCAACCGAGAGTGGAGGCGTTGAAAGAGTTCTGCACCATCCTTGCCAGTTTTGAAGAAGCACCAAATTGGTCAGTGCGGACGATTGCCCTTGTCGCATGAGCTTGTGTGTGATCTTAGTTCTGGACGAAAAGAAATCAAAAAAAAAAAACAACACAAAAAACACCCCAACACAAAAAAAAAAAAATGATCGTTGGACATCTGAAACATCCGGTCCCGCCACGCAGAGGAGGAGGAGGACAGACACAGTTGCAGGACACGGAGCTTTCTCTCCGTCAAAATCCTCAAGGCCCGACAGTTCTCAATTTTAATCGGTCTTCATTAGGCAGTGCTGTTTCAGGTCCAGATGCTAGTGCAAGGCGGCACCTCAGCTATCTGGGTGCATCATCTGAGGCATGTCAGGGCTGTGTTTGAAGCTGTGACACTGAGGAAGCGGAGGAGGAGGAGGAGGAGGGAGGTATTCCTAGGACTCCGACGTCCCTGCATTAGGATAGAGGTTGGCGTGAATTTAAGGCAGATGAGATTCAGATGAGTTTGCTAGTGCCCCTCAACCCATGAGGCTTGGGAAAATCAAGGTCCCAATCTCTCACATGAGGCTGGGATTGCCTCCATATCCTCCAACATGATCCTTGCATTAGGCCATCAAAATGAACAAACAGTTACTGGGTTGGCCACCATCCTGGATCTCCACGATACAAACAAAAACTCAGCACTTTCCTTCACCCACCACCAATAGAGGAGGTAAAATGCAGGAAATGGGAGACCTTGCTGATATGATCAACTGGAGACTCTCTGTTGGTCTGCATCCACTGTTCTTCAAATGTCACGGTGGAACAAACGCCGCGAAGGACAGCAAGTAGGGAGTGCAAGTACCGTAGCGGCAGCAGCGGCAGCAGCAGGCATAGGCGGCAGAGCCTATGGGTGTCTTTGACAATCTTTATATTAACACACTCACCACACGCATGCAATGCAGGCCACTGATACAACACCAAGAGAACAGCTTAAGATCTTGGTGCACGACTATCTGAGTATCAACACCAGATGTTTTTGTATGTGTTCCGGACCCTATAGATTATGGCTATCCGCCAAATGGGGTACGAATGGACCGGCTGGCTCGCCACGCCATAGTGGTGTTGTCCTGACCCAGCAAGCCCAGCGTAATATCTGAGCGGACCTTCAGCACAGCGGAGGAGTCATTACAGACAAACGCATCAGGATTCTCCTCAGATAATGTGGATTCGTTTGACCTTTCATCAAGAATGAATCAGGCTTGGATCTCTCTCATGAAGTTGTGGGCCCCATTCTGCCGAGGTCACCGGTTTAGTTGCTGGTCTAATTCACATTCATATCCAATAACAGAAATGGTCCTATCTGAATAAAAAACTGTCCTTTTTAAATGATCATTTTTACTGCAATTTTATTCTCAATTCCCAAACTGTTCATTTTGCTGGTTTTTGCTGTGGGAGACTAAAAGTCACCAAGGTTGTATGACAAACAATATTCCATTTACTCACTTAATCTTTTAAAATTTTTTCAATATGTCAATGGTTTTGGGGTCATGTTGCCTCACAATTTTTTACATGGCTGAGAAGTCATTATTTATTAATTTTTTTGGGGTCATGTTGCTGTGAGATACAGCAATAATCATGGTCCTTTGGAACAGAAATTTGGCTTCTAAGTGGCATTTCTCCTTCAACACATTTTTAACACGTGGCTGAGAAGTACATTTTATAATTTTTGGGTACATGCTGCTTGAAATTGCAGCAATTACTACTGGTCCTATTCTAAAAAATGTTGTTTTAATAGACATTTGTTCTTCCACAATTGTCAACAAGGGCTCTGGGTCATGTTTTGAATTTTTGGGGGGCATTTTGCTGTGACCTGAAGCTATACTAAGTCCTATTCTAAAAAAATGTTGTTATAACAGACATTTGTTTTCACAATTGTCCAAAGTGTCTCAAGTGTCTGATTTGAATTTTTGGAGGCCATTTTGCTTGACATGCAGCTATTCTAAAAGGTACTATTCTAAAAAATGTGTTCTAACTGACATTTGTTTTCACAATGGTCAAGAGTGGATCACAAGGGTGAATGGTGCTGTCAGAACACAGGAAATAGGTACAGGCATCGTTAATGACACATATTGGCAAAATGACTTGTTTTTGCAAGATCTTTAAACATAGTTATCAATCCCTTTATTGAGACACCACATTTATTACAATTAAAAAAGAGAAACAAAGACATGGTTGGGATTTCCCATCCGATTTTAAAATGTGTTTTCTTGAATTAAAGAACTAAAAAACTTGCATTGTACAAAATAGCTGTTAAAAAAATTCCTCTGAATTGTACAAGGGACGGTACGGAAAACTTGACCAGATGTAGGTTATTCAGAGGACATGGGAGTATGGAGCATGGAACAGAGAACTCAAAGTACAGAGACCATTTCCTCTAGCACGTTGAGTAAAATGAGAAAAAGAATGCAAGATAAAGGGCACCTGGGTGTAACGGAGCGTTAACCCACAGTTTTCCAGGTGAAGTGCAACATTGTTCCACAACTCATAAGGAGGGCAAGTGCTATTCCCTCACACTTACCGCTTCCGACACTCTGCTTCAGCCGCTCGACAGTTTTCGTTGCTGAGTCATCAGGGGCAATTTTAACCTGAGTGTTAATAGATGACGGGACGCCAGCGCCTGGGCTCTCACCGCACCACTGTAATCCGGCCCTGGGTCATGCTGTGGCCCAGAAGCAGGTATACGTCAATGTCAGTGAAACTAAAATGCGTGGTGAAAGACTCCCACTTTTTCTGCACTTTTTAAATGTGGAGTGTCAGGCCGGTTTGGGGCTCATGATGTGGCCCAGGACAGGTATAGTCAATGTCCAGTGAAACTAAATTGGTGGTGAAAGACTCCTTTTTCCGGCACTTTAAATAAATGTGGGGGTCATGCAGGTTTGGGGTCATGCTGTGGCCCGAGGACAGTATAGTCAATGTCCAGTGAAATCCTAAAATGGTGTTTGAAAGACTCCTTTTTCTGGCACTTTTTAAATGTGGGTGTTCATGCAGCGTTTGGTGACTCATGCTGTGGGCCCAGGACAGTATGTCAATGTCCAGTGAAAACTAAATGGTGGGTTGAAAGACTCCTTTTTCCGTAGCACTTTTAAATTCTGGGGGTCATGCAGTTTTGGGGGTCATCTGCGTTCCAGGGACAGGGATAATCAATGTCCAGTTCATGTAAGATGATGGTTCAATCACTATGCCTTCTGGAACCTTTTTGATTTGTGGGTGATGCAGGTTGAATGGGTCATGCTGTGGTACAAGACAAGCGGATAGTTATATGGTGTGTGTTTTTTTTTCTGTGGCTTTTATAATCCTAAGTGTGTTGCCTAAGATGTAGCCGTATCCATTTGACTGTTGTGGATGTTAATCCAGTTTCTCCAGCCCTGTTTGGGTGTAAGAATGAAGATGTTGTTTGCTCTCCCATAGCCTTTAATGGTCATCGCACATAATCGACTTGTCTCACTATCGAAACAACAACCTTATTGATGGGGGCCCGTCTATCGACTATCGCCCGATGTCGATAGCCAACGTAATCGCTCAACACTAATTATGAATGCTTTATTTTACTTTTTTTTCCATGTAAGGCCCACTCTTCAACTACTCTTCTCCTATTTCCATATTGTTTTTGCTGAACTTCTCCAGTGCTAATCTCTGTTTTCATTGGTCACTTCACTATTCAAATTGTACTGATATCCTAGATGTTAATATGGTTCTCTCTGTATTTACTTTGTTCCTCACCTTAACAAGAAAAACAAATTGTTGTGGTTTAACAAATTTATTGAAAACATGATCCTGCAATGTGATCTTGAAACCTAGGTAAGGCTATGTCTATACGACAGTGATTTACTTTCAGATTTTTAAGCATATTAAGTATTTAGAATCCGCAAATACCCAAAAAGCCACCCTTTTTGATGTCAATAGAAAATCCGGCTGAAATTACTCAGAGGATTTTCCGGTTGGTTTAAAATTCAAAAAACTGGGTAAAAAAACTTTTATGAAATTTTCTAAAACCCAATAAATTTCACTTGAAAACGGAGATTATAGTATTTCTTTGAAGGGGACGCCCCCAAATCTAAAAAACCGCGGCAAAAAAAGGAACAAGAAAGGGTACAAAAAATGAAAAATGAGTGTAAAATACTGGTCGGATTCTGATTAGAATTCAACAAAATATTTTTCTCTGGTGTGGACATGGCCCAAGGGAAACTGACGCAGGGGGCACCAAAAAAAATATATGTGATATTTGGGCTTTTTAGGCTACCCTCCCCCCCATTGCTTCATCATATATTTTGGCAAATTTAAAATTTTAGCTTGGGGGAATACTTGCACCCGTGGGTCCTGTGGCCCCCTTCCACTATCTTTCATGGATTCCAACTTCACTGGGTTACAAATGTATGATATGCACATCATGTAAACTCTTCCAGAAATGAAATAGACGACCTCAACCCATTAGGACAATTTAAGTTAAATTTCAAATCCTAACAAGAGTGCAGGCCGCTGGAGTCCGGGCCACAGGGCCGGCTCGGATTGCCCGCATCAGCGACCGGACCCCTGTGGTAGGGGACCGACAGGCCCCCCTCGCCACACTGCCGGGTCACTGACCCAGCCATGCAGCCATCACGGCCGCCGCCTGCACGCGCTTTTTGCAAGCAGCGGCTGAGGCTGAACACCCGGGATCTACCTGCACCTTTTTCTGCCTATTTACTGCCCTGTCTGCCTTTTCCCAGCCCTGTCTCCCTATATACTGCCTCTGTCTACTATTTACGCCCTATTTTACCTATAACCAGCCTGTCTCCCTATAAAACCAGCCCTGTGTGCTTATATACTGCCCTGTTGCCTATATACAGCCCTGGTCTGCCTATTACCAGCCCTGTCTACCTATATACTGCACCTGTCTACCTATATACCTGCCCTGTCTACCTATATACCAGCCCTGTCTGCTATATTACAGCCCTGTCTTCCTATATACCAGCCTGTCTACCAAATTACGGGCCCCTGTCTGCCTATATTCCTGCCCTGTCTGCCTATATCCCTGCCCTGTCTGCCTATATACCACCCCTGTCTACTATATAACTGCTTGTTCTACCTATATACCTGCCTGTCTACTATATTCAGCCCTGCCCTACCTGTTACCAGCCCTGTCTGCTTACCCCCAGCCTGTCTACCTATTTATTTCCCTGTCTGCCTATATACCAGCCCTGTCTACCTATATACCAGCCCTTTCTACCTATATACTGCCCTGTCTGCCTATATACCAGCCCTGTTTACCTATATATTGCCATGTCTGCCTATATACCTGCCCTGTCTGCCTTTATACCAGCCCTGTCTACCTATATACTGCCCTGTCTACTATATACTGCCCTGTCTGCTATATACCTGCCCTTTCTGCTATATCCCTGCCCTGTTTACCTATTTTACTTGCCTGTTTTTACCTATATGCCAGCCCTGTTGCCTATATACCAGCCTGTCTCCCTATATGCTGCCCTGTCTGGCCTATTTACCAGCCCTGTTAAACCTATTACCAGCCCTGTCTACCAAATATTCTGCCTGTCTGTCTATTTTATCTGCCCTGTCTCCCTTTATATACCTGCCTGTCAGCCTTTATTCCAACCCTGTCTACCTGTTTTACTGCCCCTTGTTCCCTATAAGTGGCCTGTTATATACTAGCCTGCTGCCTATATACTGGCCCTGCCTGGCTACATACTGGCCATGCCTGCTTACATACTATCCCTGCCTGGCTACATACTGGCCTTGCCTGGCTATATACTGGCCCTGCCTGCCTACATACTGGCCCTGACTGCCTATTACTGGCTCTGACTGCCTATTACTGGCCCTAGCTGTCTAATTACTGCCCCTGGCCCTACCTGGCTAATTACTGGCCCTACATGGCTAATTACTGTCCCTACCTGTCTGATTACTGGGGGCAGCCCTAGCTACCTGGCTGATTACTGGGGGCAGCCCTAGCTACCTGGCTGATTACTGGGGGCAGCCCTAGCTTTCCTGGTAGTTAATGGGGGCAGCCCCAGCTACCTGGCTGGTACTGGGGGCAGCCCCAGCTACCTGGCTAGTTACTGGGGCAAACTCCAGCTAACTGTCTAGTTACTGGGGGAGCCCGCTACCTGGGTAGTTACTGGGGGCAGCCCAGCTACTAGGGTAGTTACAGGGGTTAGGCCTGTCTTTCCTACCAAATTAATGGGGGAATGCCTTGTTTACCTACCTAATTTGGGGGTTCTACTATTTACATGCACTTATCTGACATTTTTTTCATTTCTTAATTTTTAGGGTCTAACATACGTGTTTGGGGAATTTTATAGGAAAAATGCTGGAAAGAGAGGGAGTCATGATGTATTTGTGGTAAATTCTACAGGGACGAGTAGGGACCCTAGGAAGAAGACCTGCATGCTGTATGGACAGGACAAAAAAAGGGAAGGTAACGACTTTATCAGGGAAAAACAAACATGGAGGTTTGGGCCAGATGGGAAGAAAAGGAGAAGAGAAACTTCCATCAGAGATGACGTCTCCTGTGAGTCCCCGCTGTAAAGGGGTCATTTTACTTTTGTGTGAATTTAGTGCTGTATTCATGTGATGTGGGCCTGACTAACTGGAGATTGATTGGTGGTGTTTGTTTGGTTATGCTGGTGCTTTTTGTAGTGTCCCGTGTGGGCTTGTCCCGGTTGGTAAAGCAAGTGGCACACCTGACCTGTGATGAGGGGTTTCTCTGCACCACTGTTTCTTTCTTGCTTGTGTTTAGGCTGCTTTCACACGGAGCGGTTTTGGTGCATTTTTTAATGCGTTTTTTGTGCAGAAATGTACAGCATTCCTAGCTCTGCCTTTCTGCACAAAACTGCACCAAAAACACATAAAAAAATTCACCAAAATCGCTCCGTGTAAAAGCAGCTTTACAGTGTAGTATATTTTAGAAAGCGGCGAGGTACGAGAACAAGGGAAATTTTTTAAGCAGATATTGTATGTGGACTGCTGGGGGCTTTGTGCCAGGGCTGATTTTTATTCCCAGTCCGGCCCTGCAAGAGTCACAGTTTATAAATCTTCCTCACAATTTGGTTCCTCATACCCAGGAGGAGCACAGTCCAAAGCAAGTTCTCCAAGGATGTCACTTCAGGAGAAAAGAGCTGATAGTAGGGCCAAACAACCATAATTTATTTGTGATTAATATTTATATGCAATTTCGTACTTTTATATGTTTGACTTTAAATGGGCTTTACACTGTATTTAAACTTCGTTGTAGGATTTTATATGTATTTCTATAGCACCCTTGTCCATGCCGTGATCCCCGCTCTGGACCACGGACATGCCCATGTCTCAGTTGCAGCCCTATCCTCTCTGCCAACATGTAATCACCTGTCCAGCTGAAGTTTTAGCCTGGGCCTCACCCCTCTGAGGGTGAGAGGACCCACTGACAATGAATCTTCAGGAATTCTTGAGCGCCTTTCATAAAGTCTTTGAATAGCCTGGGCACAATACCTCTGCTGCATGTTCTTTGCTCTGAGTCAGACAAAGCAATTCCACAATGGACCAATACGCCATTCAGTTTCGCACATTGGTCTCCGAGCTTGCCTGGAATGAAGAGGCAATTGAAATGACCTTCTAGGAAGGCCTCGTCAGACGAATCAAGGTTGAGCTGGCTGGTCGTGACCTAACATCTACCCTGGATGGCCTCATCGCTCAAGCTACCAGGATTGATATCCGTTTTTCAAAGAGAGAGTTGGAGCTACACCAGCAGACATCACCATCTTCCCAACCTCATAGTCTTTCATGCCTTGCACCTGTCTTCCCAAGTCTTCCTCACTCGGCAATCACATGTCCTCAAGATGAACCTGTGCAGGTTGACAGTTCATATAACATGGAAGGAATGCACTCGCTGGCACAGTCTGAACTTGTGCTTATACTTTGGCAATACTGAGCTCTTCCTAAAAAACTCACCAGTTCACCCAACTGCGCCTCAGAAATCCCTGTGTTTAGGTCTCGTAGGTGAGGCAAACCTGGGTGAAGATGTGTCTGTTTCCCGTCTGACCGCACCGGTCAAGCTCAATTTCTGCAACTGGCCTCACATTTCATGTCCCTGCTATTATGGATTTTGGTTCCACTGGGAACTTTGTCCATCTGTCTCTGATTTCCCAGTACCACCCACCTGTCTTTTCTTTAGAAAGGATTCTGCAGTTTTCCTCCATCAATGAGCCTCTGTCTCTACAGGTTGTGAGGTCTCACAAGGAGAAGATCTCATTCTGCGTTCTTCCTTGTTCCTCTGCTACAGTTCTTCTGTGTCTCCCATGGTTAAAGCTGCACGCTACGGCGTTGGATTGGAAAATGGATGAGGTTATCCATTGGGCCCAGCAATGCCACTCATGTTGCCTCAAACCTCCCCCATTTGGTTTAATCACACCCACCTGTTCCCTTGCCAACCACCTCTGTTCCTGCTGTAACCCCTCCCAAGGTCAAGAAAGCAGGCCTGTTTTTGTTCTTGCTGTTTTATGAAGAATTTGGTGGGCACGGAAGAAGAAAGTGTTTAAGTTCCATGCCGCGGCCCCGCTTCAGACCGTGGCTGTCTGTGTCTCGGGTGCGGTTCCTGTCCCCATTGCCAGTGTGTACTCACCTGTCCTTGCTTCTGCTCCAGTCCTCACTGCTGCGGGGTTCCTGCCTTTGCATCCCCCCTTTTGGGGGTTTCGCAAGTGTCGGTTTGCCAAAACCCTAAACAAAACGTAAAAATTTTACCGACAATGATCTTTTCAAAAATTGGGAAAGGTTAAAAGGAAATTCCTGCCTGTGCTCGGGGTCAGTTTTTTGATGTCTTAAAATTGATGCGGGAACCTCAGGTTTTTTGTCTGTTCCCTGCGTTACGGGACATCTGGTCCTGTTTTTTCCCTTGCACTGTGTTATTTCCCCCACTACACCTGTCAAATACCTGCCCGTGGGTTCTACTACCGGGTCTCCGGTTATATTTCCCCTGGGGCCCCATTACCTCGGGCCCTATTCCACCGTACTTTTTCCCGGGGGAAAACTTCAGTTTGTCAAACCCAAGTACCCTTGTCGGGGGGGGGTGGGGGAAACCGGGGGGTTTCCCCAACAGCAAAGTTTTTCCAGTCTTGCAGGTGCTCCAACAAAGGGAAAAGCGGCTTTTTAGGTTTTCCCTGGCATTGTTTGCGTCTCCATCTCTCGCGGTGACCCATAGGATCCACATAACCAACTTCGTTAAAAAGAGTTTTTGTCCCATATTACTTTTAACACCCTTTATAAAAGAGTAGAACTAGAAATGCTGGGGATCTGAGAGTGCTAGAAAACTTATAAAGATTTGCCTTTAATTTTGGGTTGATTGAGTCCTAATTTCTAATTTTCAGGTGGGTTCCAGCTTAAAGAAAGTAGAGGTGAATTTGGCTTAGCTTTTTATGGTCCAGAAAACAGATTTTCCCAAAAAAAGAAAACAGGGAAAGCTTTGGATAGTTTAAAAATTCATTCAGACAAAGGAAAAAGATGCCCTTTTTCAGCTTTTTACAGTAAAGGGATTGAAGTTGTAAAACAGGGGGGGAGGCCCTTTACCAGTGACACGATAAAAAAAGGAGGGGGAGAGTGTTTTAAACTTAGATGTATCCTTTACAGGTCTTAGGCCTAGAAAATTGGAAAGTGAAGAGTGTTGGGTAAAAAGTCTGTACCGGGAGTTTGCGGGGCTAAAAAAAAGTTTTTTCATGATGGATACCAAGAGACAAATAGTAGAGGGTCTACTCCTCCAAAGACATGGAAAGGTGGTTAAATTTTAAAGGGATTTTTAAATTTAAATATTATTTTTGGCCCTATGTAGGAAAGGGAAAAAATTCCCGTGCGAAATGTCAAGTTACATAGCCCCCGGAAAGACCCTGTTTAAAAACTTTTTTTATTATGTCTTCTTCCGGGTTTAAAAAGTTTATAGTAAAAATTTTTTTTCGGGTTTGCTGTTTGTGGGAAAATGGAAACAAAAGGTAAAATAGTTTGTTGCCTTCTGTATCACCTGTGCACAATCCAGACTATTTAGACAGGTGTCATTGAATCTTTAGCCCTTGCTCTGTCTAAGGGAACATTAAAACAGTGTCTTTTTTGTTTGATCGGGATTTTTTTCCATCTTCGGGTTTTTTTAAATTTGGTTTAAAAAATTTTGACATTTTGTATGTTGTCTGGGTGAAACTCAGCCCCTCAGTTGGCTAGGATATTCCTAGAAAATAATTTTTACCTTCATGCTATCCTTACACATATTTTCTTGAATCGGGGGAAATTTTACACGTGGTTTTAGCAGGTGTGGGGGTTTTTAAAACATTCCCCCGGGGCCCTTTTATTTAGTTTTTTCGAGTATTTGGGGGGACAGAAATTTAATAAGGTTATTTTTACCCCGTTTTTTCCTATGTTATTGTCCTTCAGGAAAAACGGGTTGAAGTTTTTTGGCGGGCTGTTTGTGTAAAAACAAACATGTCCCAAGTCATCTGGTAAATCCCCTTTCTAAGGGTTAGGGTTTAAAAACCCTTGTTTTCCCTTTCCCCCACAACCCTTGGCTTTCCAAAAGGAAACCTGTTTTTTTTGTTTGTTTAATTTAACTACTTTTTAATTTTTAAAAAAATTTTTGGCCCAAATTGTTGAAATTATCTCGGGCTTAATGTTCTGGAATGTCTTTTAAAGGAGCAGCTGCCCCACTAAGGGGGACATGATGAAAAACTTTGTTTGGTCTAAGATTTTTCTTGTTCCCCAAAAAAAAACCCAAACAGACACCCCTTTCTTTTTTCAGGAAACTTATGAAATAAAAGGGGGGGAAACCCCTAAATTGGGTTTGTTTGGGCAAAAAGGGAAAAGTTTTTGCCCAAAACAATTTTCTTTAAATGTGGCCAAAGAGTATGTTCACACAGTGTATTTGCGATCAGTATTTTAGAGTATAATTACACTGCAATATAACAGAATATGGCCAAACAATAGGGTTTAATTCTTTGCTCTGTTGGAGTATGGTTACCTCCCCTTTTTCTCGTTTGCGTTTTTTCTTCAAAAACCCCCCCAGCATTTTCCGGCACTTACAGTATGCAGCTTAAAGGGCTGTGTGTACAAGACCATTTATGTGCGGGTATGGGAGGGGGAAAAGGCCCCCCTAATAAAGGGGTTTATTGGTATCCACTGAGATGACGGTATATTCTTACGTCCTGCGCCTTGTTAACTTTGCTTTTAAAGCTTTAGCCCTCCTGGCTCAGTGGTTACGTGGCCACCAGGGCTCAGAAATTGTCTGAGTTGCTTGCCAGATAATTGTAATACAGGGTGTTTTCAGTCCTAGTTACAGGGGAAATCAGAAGTGATGCAAAGATGCCTCCAAAGGTCCAAAGTAATAAAAAAAACACATACAAAATAAAATATTATTAAAATTAATGCCAACAGCCCAAGCCACAAGTTTTAGCTCTGCTCCTGATGACCCTAAAACTTATTTATAAGGGGGGGAAAAAGCATTTAGTCACCCACCATTGTGAATTTTCCCACAAAAAGATGAGAGTGGTTGTAATTGCATATAGGTGGCCTCAACTTTAGAGAAAAATTAGAAAACACCCCAAAAATCCAATTTTCTATTTGGAAATAATTTATTTGAAAATTTTGGTGGGAAATAAGTATTTGGTCACCTAGGAAAAAAAGCTTGGTATGAAAAAAAAACTGTGGCGCAATAATTTGAAAATTGGAAAAATTAAGCCCCGATAAACTCCCCCGTTGGGGCTCCACGAAAAATCTCACCCCAGGGTTAAAATTTTTCAAAGAAAAGGTGAGCAAAAATTTCCCAAACCACACGAGGGGCTAGTGAAAAACCTGCGAAGCTGGGCCAAAGTAACGAAGGCACCATCGGTAAATCTTTTTGCCCGGGCTCGTCCCGCGGGGAAGTGTCCCCCTGTTAAGCCAGTACTGTTGGGCCCCTCTTAAGTTTGCTGAGAGCATTTTGGTTTATCCAGAAGAGAATTGGGGGAAAAGTCATATGATAGTGAAACCAAAGTAAACTGTTTTTTTGAAAAAACTCGTGTGTTTGGAGGAGAGAGTGCTGATTGATCCCAAAAAAACCATACTACTGTGAAGATGGGGGTGGCAAAATCTTTCTTGGGGCTGTTTCTCCCCAAAGGGGGCCAGGCGGACTGATCCGTGTACATGAAAGAATGAATGAGGCCACGTATGTGAGATTTTGCGTACAACCCTCTTCTATCAGCAAGGGCATTTAAGATAGAAATGTGGCTGGGTCTTTCAGATGACATCGATCCCAAGCACTTCACCAGGGCAATGATGGAATGTCTTCGTAAGTAGCTTTTCTAGGTCCTGAGCGGCCTAGGCCAGTTCCAGATATCTCAAACCCCGAGAAAACCTTAGGAGGGAGTTAAAAGTCTGTGTTGCCCAGCAACATCACATACCAGCAACAGTGTGTGCCAAGACACTTGTGATAAGACTTTACAGAAAAAACATTTGACCTTTGACATTGCCACAAAGGATATTAACCAAAGTATTGAGAAATGAACTTTTGTTATTGACACCAAATACTTATTTTCAATACATATTTTGCAAATTAAATTCTTTCCAAGATCAGACAATGTGATATTTGGATTTGTTTTTCATTTTGTCCTCTCCATAGTTGAGGTTGCCTATATGTCAATTACCAGGCCCTCTCTCATCTTTTAAAGTGGGAAACTTGACAATTGGTGGCTGCAGGGCGTGACGTGGCTCAGGCTTAGGTAGGCGATCTGCCTAGGGTGCCATACCTCTGCGCCACTATGGTGGCAAATGTATTGGAGCAGTCCAGGAGCTGAGGCACGCTCCATACTAGCAGGGTGTCGGCAAGTCACTGCTGCCTAACTTTATAAAGCAGACGGGGGCACAGTTTACATTCACAGCACCTTGCTCCCTCCTGGGGGGTAGGAGGGAGGGAGCAGGGGAAGGGCAGTGTGTAGTGCGCAGGGGAGGTTGCACACTCCTCTCTCACCTCCCTGCACTGGTCTGACAGCTTCTTGTTACATGACAGGAAGCTGCCAGAGAAGTGCATGCTGGGGAGAGTGTGCAGAGCTTCGGCTCCTTCCTAACACGGAGTGTGGACATAAGAGTTGGGGAAGGCTGGTGACTGTTACTATGTGGGGAGGAATTAATGCAGAGCGAGAGATGAACTGGAGCAGAGGGGGAGATGAACTGGAGAGGGGGGAGATGAACTGGAGAGGGGGGAGATGAACTGGAGAGGGGGGTGAACTGGAGCAGAGGGGGGAGAAGAACTGGAGAGGGGGGGTGGGCGGGGGGAATGGAGAGGGGGGAGATGAACTGGAGAGGAAGTGTGGTGAAACTGGGTGGGAGGGTTTTGAACTGGAGAGCGGGGGGTGATGAACTGGAGAGGGGGAGATGAACTGGAGCAGAGGTGAGATGAACTGGAGAGGGGGGGTGAACTGGAGCAGGCGGGAGAGATGAATGCAGCGGGGGGGGGTAAACTGTAGAGGGGGGGTGAACTGGGAAGAGGGTGGTGAACTGAGCAAGGGGGTTGATGAATCTGGGAGGAGGGGGTGAACTGGAGCAGAGGGGTGAGGAAATGAGAGGGGGGTGAATGGAGCAAGAGGGGGAGATGAATGGAGAGGGGGGTGATTGAATGGAGCAAGAGGGGAGAGAGAGAGTATTGAACTGGAGAGGGGGGGTAAACTGGAGAGGGGGGGTGTTGTGGAACTGGAAGACAGAGGGGGAGATGAAAAAAATTAATGGAGAGGGGGGGTGAACTGGAGCAGGGGGGGAGATGAACTGGAGAGGGGGGAGAGGAACTGGAGCAGAGGGGGAGATGAACTGGAGAGGGGAGGTGAACTGGAGCAGGGGGGAGGTGAACTGGAGGGGGGGTGAACTGAAGCAGAGGGGGGAGATGAATTGGAGAGGGGGGGTGAACTGGAGAGGGGGTGAACTGGAGCAGGGAGGACTGATGAACTGGAGGGGGGGTGAACTGGAGCAGAAGGGGAGATGAACTGGAGAGGGGGGTAAACTGGAGAGGGGGGTAAACTGGAGCAGAGGGGGAGATGAACTGGAGAGGGGGGGTGAACTGGAGCAGAGGGGGGGATGAACTGGAGAAGGAGGCGGTGTGAACTGTTGAAGAGGGGGGAGAATTAAACCTGGAGGGGTGTGAACTGGAGCTGAGGGGGAGATGAATGGATGAGGTGGGTGTACTGGAGCAGAGGGGGAGAGATGAACTGGAGAGAGGGAGGTGAACTGGAGAGGGGGGGGTGACCTGGAGCAGAGGGAGAGATGAACTGGAGCAGAGGGGGAGCATGTACTGGAGCAGAAGGAGAGAGATGAAACTGGGCAGATGGTGCGAGATGAACTGGAGCAGTGGGGGAGATGAACAGTAGCAGTGGGGGAGTTGAACTGGGCAGAAGGGAAGAGATGAACTGGAGCAGAGCTAGAGATGAACTGGAGCAGAGGGGAGAGATGATGCTGAGGGGAGAGATGACTTGGAGAAAGGAGGAGATGAACTGGACCAGAGGGGGAGATGAACTGGAGCAGGGGGGAGATGAACTGGAGCAGAGGGGGAGATGAACTGGTGCAGAGGGAAAGACTAACTGGAGTAGAGGGGGAGAGATGAACTGGAGCAGAGGGGGAGAGATGAAACTGGAGCAGAGGGGGAGATAAACTGGAGCAGAGGGGGAGAGATGAAAAGGGGCAGAGGGGGAGATGAACTGGAGCCGGAGGAGAGATGATCTGGAGCAGAAGGGAGAGATGAACTGGAGCAGAGGTTGAGATGAACTGGGGCAGAGGGGAGAGATGAATGGAGCAGGGGGGGGTCATGAACTGCGATGCTAGGGGGGAGTGTATGAACTGGAGAGGGGGGAGGATTGAACTGGATCAGGGGGGAGAGATGAACTGGAGCCAGAGGGAGTGATGAGCTGGAAGCAGAGGGGGAGATTAACTGGAGCGGGGGGAGAGGATGAATGGAGCAGGGGGGAGAGGATGGAACTGGAGCAGATTGGAGGATGATATGCTGCAGAGGGGGAGATGAACTGGAGCAGGAGGAGAGATGAACTGGAGAAGAGGGGGAGAGCCCATGAACTGTAGCTAGAGATGGGCAAATCGATTTCTTACGAAGTGGGAATTCATTTTAGAATTTCAGGGGAAATCTTCTGGTGTTGTTCGAAGTCGAAGTTTGGGGTACTGGATGAACGAAGTGTGCTTTTGATTGATATAAAAAAAATGGCTGCGAGCACAGGAGCGCTACTAGGGGCAAAGCACTTGGGAGGAAGAAAGGGGCATAGCCTGCAAGAATGTGCAGGAGATGAAGCCAATCAGATGACGGCGGGATTCTGTGAGTCATCCGCACTATAATAAGTGTCGGGCGCGACGCCGGGGAGCTCACTACCTCCTCTCCATCTATATGATCAGGGAAGGTGCTGCCGCGGCTGATTGTGATACTCTCACTGAAGAAACTGATTTGATACAGCGATTTTTGGGGGGTGTCCTGCTGGTCTCAGAGACTGTTCTCTTAATGTTTATTTCTGATTTTTTGGGGGTATTGGAGCTGAAATTTCCAGTGTTGCGGCCAGTCGCAGCTGCATTTACATTCAATATAAGTGGGATGAAGCCTGTTTCGGTTGTATTCATTTAAAGGAAACAGGCGTTTTTACACATATCAAATACCACTTCAGTTTTTGGTGCTCATTTCTATTGCGAATATTTATATCCAGGGGTTAATTAAGCGTTGTTTTTGATGGTGTGCTGACCGCAAGAAACCGTCATTTTCATTGCCAAAATATATACATTTTTCCTGTAGCATAATTCACCAAGCGGAAGGCTTAATTACAATTTTATCTGTGTTGTGTGGGTAGAAAACACGAAATTGTAAAACGTCACAAAGCTACTAGTTTCGTTGGTTTGCTCAATTCTTTGGCGCAATTTACATCCAGAGGTTAATTAAGCGTTGTATGTGTGGCTGTTGCTGACCCCAAGAAGAAACCGTCTTTTTTAAGCCACTATAACTTTTACATTTTTCCTGTTAGCATATTTCACAATGTCGAAGGTTAACTACATTTTATCTCTTGTTGTTGTGGGTAGAAAACACGCAATTGTAACACGCTACAAAGCTACTAGTTTGTGGGTTGCTCAATTCATTTTGGGCGCAATTCTCATTCCAGGGGTTAAGTTAGCGTTGTTTTGCTAGTGTGCTGAACCCCAAGAAACTGTTCATTTTCAACGCCAAAAACTATATACATTTTTCTCCGGTTGCTAATATCACAAGCGAAGGTTAATTACATTTTTATCTCTTGTATGTGTGGGTAGAAAACACGCAATTGTAACACGCTCCAAGCTACTGTTTGTTGGTTGCTCATCTTTTGCGCAATTTCCATCCTGGGGTTAATTAAGCGTCTGTGTTTGCTGGAGTGCTGACCCCAAAGAAAACCGGGGGTTTTCTTTTCAACGTCAAAATGTATACATTTTTCTCGTAGCATATAAGTCACAAGCGTAAGGTTTAATTACAATCTTTATCTTAAATGTGTGTGGCGTAGAAAACACGCTATTGTATCACGTTTCAATAGCTACTAGTTTTGGGTTGCTCCAATTTCTTGTGCGCAATTTACATCCAGGGGTTAATTAAGATGTTTGCTGGTGTGGGTCCTCATAGAAACCCGTCTTTTTAACGCCAATAAATATATATCTTTTTTCTGTAGCATTAATTCAAAGCGAAGGTTATTTACATTTTCTACTCTTGTTGTGATAGGCCTAAAAAACGCCATTGTACACGTACAGCTACATACTAGTTTGTGGGTGCTCAATTCTTTTGCGCCATTTTGCAACAGGGGTTAAGATTAAGCGTTGTTTTGCTGTGTTGCTGACCCCAAGAAAACCGTCTTTTCAATGCCAATATATAGTTACATTTTTCCTGTAGGCATAATTGCACCAGCGAAGGTTAATCTACTTTTTATTTCTCTTGTGTGGCGTAGTAGAAACACGTAATTGTAAACACGCCTACATAAGAGCTTTCTAGTTTGTGGTGGCCCCAATTGTTTGGGCAATTTAATACATCCTGGGGTTAATATGCGTTGTTTTGCTGGTTGCTGACCCATAGATATGTCTATTTTCAACGCCAAAATATATACATTTTTCCTGTAGCATAATTTCAAGCGAAAGGTTATTTCACAATTTTATCTTTGTTGTGTGGGGTAGAAAACACACAACTGTAACACGCTACAAGCTACTAGTTTGTGGTTGGTTGCTCCAATTCTTTTGCGCAATTTACATCCAGGGGATAATTTTTTATAAACATTGTTTTCTGCTGATGTTGCTTCTGTACCCAAGAAACCGTCATTTTCAATGCTCCCAATAAATATATTACATTTTTCCCTGTAGCATAACAATTCTCAAGCGAAGGTTAATTACAATTTTATCTCTTGTTGTGTGGCGTAGAGGTAGAAAACAGTCAAATTGTACACGCTACAAAGCTACTAGGTTGTGGTTGTTCATTCATGTGGCATTTTGACATCCAGGGGTTAATTAAGCGTTGTTTTGCTGGTGTGCTGCCCCAAGTTAATGTCATTTTCAACGCAAAATATATTCTTCTTTTCATGTTGCATTTTTCACAAGCGAAGGTTAATTAACAAGTTTATCTCTTGTTGTGTGTCGGGGTAGAAAAACACGCTATAAATTGTAAACACGTACTCAAAGCTACTAGTTGTGGTTGCTCAATTCTTTTGCGCAATTTACATCCAGGGGTTAATTAAGGTTGTTGTGCTGGTGTGCTGCCCACAAGAAATCCGTCATTTTCAACGTCAATATGATACATTTTTTCCTGTAGCCATTTTTCTCAAGCGAAGGTTAATTACAAATTTTATCTCTTAAGGTGTGGCGTACGAAAACACGCAAATGTAACTAACGTACATAAAGCTACCTTAGTTTTTGGTTGTCAATTTCTTTTGCGCTATTCTTAATCCAGGGGGTTAATTAAGCGTTGTTTTGCTGGTGTGCTGACCTCAAGAAACCGTCATTTTTAACGCCAAATTATTTACATTTTTCTGTAGCATTAATTCACAAGGAAAGGTATTATTTACAATTTTCATCTCTTTGTTGTGTAGCCTAAAAAAAACGCATTGTAAACACGCTACCATAGCTACTAGGTTGTGGTTGCTCAATTCTTTTGCGCAATTGCATCAGGGTGAATTAAGCGTTTGTTTTGTGGTGGGCTGACCCCAGAAACCGTCAATTTTTCAATGCCATAAATATATACATTTTTCTGTAGCATTAATGCACAAGCGAAGGTTAATTTATAATTTATCTTCTTATGTGGCGTATGGAAAACACGTAAATTTGTAACACGCTACAAAGCTTCTTGTTTGGTGGTGGCCCAATTGTTTGGGCCTATTTAACTTACCAGGGTTAATTAAGCTAGTTTTGCTGGTGTGCTGGACCCAGAAACTGTCATTTTCAACGCCAAAGATATAGACAATTTTTCCTGTAGCATAATTCACACAGCGAAGTTAATTACAATTTTTATCTCTTGTTGTGTGGGTAGAAAACACACAATTGTAAAAACACGCTTACACAGTACTAGTTTGTGGTTGCTCAATTCTTTTGGCGCATTTTACATCCAGGGAGTTAATTAAACATTGTTTTGCTGATGTGCTGACCCCAGAAACGTCATTTTCAATGCAAAATATTACATTTTTTGTAGATAATTCACAAGCGAAGGTTAAATTACAATTTGATCTCTTGTTCGTGTGGCGTAGAAAACAGCAATTGTAACACGCTACAAAGCTACGAGTTTTGTTCGGTGGCCCAATGTTTTGGCGCAATTGACATCCAGGGGTTAATTTAATTGTTGTTCTGCAGTTGTACTCAGTTAAAAGAAACTTTGTTTTTCACTCGCAACAGAAGAAATTCGTAGCATAATTCATCTCCGAAGGTTATTTAAAGCCTTTGTGCGTCTTTTATATTCAGTTTATTTACTCAGAGCTTTTTTAACAGCACATACAAGTCTATTTTTCCTGCCCAATTTGTGGAGCGCAATTTATATCCATGGTTTCCCAAGTTCTTAGTGGGTTCATTTGGGCCGTCAAATAACAAGGGTGTGTTATTTATCCATATAAGTATGTTCATCAAACAGTGTCTGTACATTTTAAGAACAAACAGTCTGGTTCAGGGACAGAGAGGTGGCAGGCTCTTCACTGCGTGATGGCAGAGGCAGTAACATTCCTGGAGAGGTCGCCAGCACTAGCTAAGGGGGACGTCGTAGCAGGGGTCACTCGGTAGGGCCACAACGGCCGCTGTCTATAAGCGGCCTGTGTACTGATAGCAACCCCATGGTCTTGATTGGTTGACTAGGTCATACTTCCTCCAGATGACATCTGATAACCCCAGCCAAGAGTCGGTTGGGAACGTCAGACACAATCTTTAGTTGGCAGTGGCCCGGGAAGCGGGTCAGCGGCCACTCACTGTCCTTAACCCGCTTCTGTCCCATCCGGTTCCTCAGCAGTGAATACTATGTGGTCCTGGGCTCAGCCGCCACTATTATAGGAGGGACAGTCGGAAGCGACTTTGGCAGCGACGAAATGGGCCATTATTACCCTGCTTCTTGATAGTAGGCGGCTAAGTATAGTGTTGAGTGTGGCATGGGAGGTCATGTTGAGAGGTTCCTGCATCTGCATACAAGACCGGGATGAGGGACAGCAGTGACGATGAAAACACAAATATGATGATGTAGCCGACCCGCTCTTGGTAAGCCGGGTGAGGCAAGGGCTTCATCATCGTTCTTGGAGAAGTGGGCGTCGCTTGCGCGTCAGGCACGCGGCGCAGGCAGCAAGTGGGTCGTGGTGGCCGTGTGTCACCAGCCAGGTTAGCAGCAGTGTGAGGTCGGGAGCCAAGCTGCCACGGGGTAGAAGAAACTCGCTTCGCCAGGTCCAAGAACAGTAGCGGACACAGGGAACACTCAGCGAGTTGCGGGGGGCAGTAGTCATCAGTGCGGAGCCACGTTGGCGGGTAAAATCCGATAACTCGGGCAAGGGTTGTGGCAGTTCTGTTGCTTTAGATCAGCCAGAAGAAGCGAATATGGGTATATGTAGAATCTGTAAGCAGAAGAAGTGAAGCGTGGCCAGGGAGCTAACGGTGGCACCACTGCCCTGCAATCAACACATGCAGCGTATCATCGTGGCCTGGAGGAGAAAAGTGGGATAGATGTGGTGGTCCATACCTGCCGCTGCAGCAACAGCAGCAGCAGCACAGCGCCCAGTGGCACCGCATGCCATTGCAACAGTCAAGGTCCACCACCTCTGCAGAAGGGCGCTTTTTCTCTTTGGACATCATCTCCCGGTCTATGCTCCTGCTCCTCGCTACGCATGGCGACCAGGAGTCGTTCAGCGAGGCGATTGCAATGAGTCACAGTATTCGTATAACATCCTAAGGGGGCAGCCGTGTCCGTGCTCCTGCCAAGTTGTTGTACTTGCAGTCCCTCCCTTTCCATTGGTGGACTCTGACCATTCAGAGAAACTAATGGCTTGTGCCGAGCCGAGAGAGGAATGAGAGGTTCCAAGCCGTATTTTCTTTTCCAAAATGGGCAGTACCAGACTTATAAATATTTTAAGAACAGTAGGTGGGCAGTCCTTAAGCTTATCGGTTTGTTTAAAGGTGCACGGCAGTGCGGGACGTTGAGCTGTTGTAATACGGGTCCAAGGGCGAGTAATGTCCTTTACGGCCACTTGAGTGAATGTTGCTTCCGGCCAGGCACACCAACAACTTGGGACAGGTGACGCCGCCCTGTCTCCTCCTCGTTGTCAAACTGCGGCGCCTGCGCTCAATATTTCCGCTCCTCCTCCTCCTACCAACACACCGATTCAAGCCTCAACAAGTACTGCTCCATCATACCAACATTGTAGGGCACTCAGCGCGTGTCACGTAATTTCTACACCCTGGCATACCTCGGCGAACGAAAGAGTCAACAGGGGAGGAAACGCTCAGCGTCATGCAGCAAGAAATCTCGATGTGTGGCTTTCTACATCGCCCAACTGCAAATCGGAAAACCTGGTGACGGACAATGGGAAAGAACATGGTGTCCGCGCTGCACAAGGAGGGATGGTCCATGCGCCCTGCATGGCGCAGTGTTCAATCTGGTTGTAAAAAGGGTTCCTGAAGTTTCCACCGACATTCAAATTCTGAAAATGGCCAGGAAAACTTTTGCATTGCACTTTATCCATTTTACAAAACCCAGGAACACCCTCCTCGAGTTGCAGCGGCAGAAACGGCCTCCCCCAACACACTCTGATATGCATGTTTCCACCCTTTGGAATTCCAGCCTGCAAGTTGGACCGACTGTAAAAACAGAAAAAGGGCCCCTTAACGATTTTTTGATGATCCGGCAACAGAAGTACCCCCCTGTGTAACTTTGATGTCAGCCAGGGGGCGCTCATGCATGACACCTGCCTTTGTTGAGGCCCTTCGAGGGGGCGAAATTTTTTTGTCAGTTTTCCAGGGCTACGGGAGAATAACTCATCCCCCCTGCTTCAGTCCTGGAACAAGCTGAAAATCTGTCTGGGCAGGGGGCTGGAGACGTGGCGACTACTCTCGTGGCCAATGATCCCGGGGGGGACTGAAATGGGGAGGGGGGAGGACATTGGACAGAACAATGTCTGGTGAAATGAGGGATTTTCTACCCCGGTGACAAAGAGGAGGGGCAGAGCAGCTGGAGGAGGTGGATGGGGATGGGAAGACAGGCAGATGACCCCCCAAGCACCGTGGCAGTATACAGTGGAAAGGGGGCAGGGGAGCCCCCCGGAGTCACTTTTTGCAGATGGCCCGCACATGCTTATTGCCTGGGTATGACAGCCAAATAGTCAGCATCCGGGAAGGGATGACTTCTGGCTCTCCACCCTTTTGGGACCCTCGCTACCGGTCCAAAATGGGAGCCTTTTTCCCAGCTATGAGAGGGGGGGACAAACTCAAATACTATAGGGAAATCCTCCGTAATCATTGGCCGCTGCCTATGTGCGGCATCATCCCTCCTTTGACAGGTCTGACCGGGGGTTCCTCAGCGCTCACGTACTAATACCGCGGCTGCTGGGGGAAGGTGGGGGGGTGGGAAAGCAGTACCAGCTCCATCAGCAGTAACCTAAGTCTGGAGTCACTGATGAGCAGTTTTCCTTCACCCGCCTAGTGAGGAGGGTAAGTCGCCAGCAGCACACAGCAGACCTGGAGCAGTCCCTGAACCAACGGGTGGTGGCCTACTTGGACAACACCTCTGCCAGCCCCAGTTAGAAGATCCGCTGGACTACTGGGCAGCCAAAACTGGATGTGTGGCCGCAACTTGCCGAGTTTGCAGTGGAGAAGCAGTCCTGCCCGGCCAGTAGTGGCATCAGAGGGGGTGTTCAGTGCGGGGGGGGCCATCGTTAACCCAAGCAGAACCCGCTTGTCCACGGGAATGTGGAACGACTGACCTTTGTCAAGGAATCAGGCGTGGATCGGCCTGGATTTCCACACACCAATGCCTTAGGCGTCAGACTACATCAGCCATGACGCCTCACCCAAACTGTGAGAAAAAGAGTCTGGGTTCAAACACCTGCCTCAGCCACTATTCCCGATGCCGCCACCCGCCTGAAAGCCACCCCATCTGCTGACAGTTCTCCATCTGCCACCAACCATCTTTACCAGGGACTGGTATTGCCACCCACCTCCACACCCCTTTTCATTTAGCCACTGTCTGACCTCATGCTGCTTCTGTGGCTGCTGCCATGACCTCCACACTGTGTCATTGTCCCGCTCTGTGGCGTACTCCTGTTTTTTGCCACCTCCGGAATGCAATTGTGCCACTGCATGACCCCATGCTGCTGCGTGGCTGCTGCCGTGACCTCCACACTGTGTCATTGTCCCACTCTGGCCTATCCTGTTTTTGCCCCCCTCCAGAATGTCATTGTGCCACTGTCTGACCTCAAAGCTGCTGCTGTGGCTGCTGCCGTGACCTCCACACTGTGTCATTGTCCCGCTCTGTGGCCTACTCCTGTTTTTGCCACCCCCCAGAATGTCATTGTGCCACTGCCTGACCTCAGCTGCTGCTGTGGCTGCGGGCGTGACCTCCACAGTGGGTCATTGTCCCACTCTGTGGCCTAGTCCTGGTGTTGCCACATCCAAAATGTCTTTGTGCCACTGCCCCTGACCTAAATGCTGCTGCTGTGGCTGCTGCCGGACCTCCACACTGTGTCATTGGGGCCACTGTCGACCTCAGGGCTGCTGCTGTGGCTGCTGCCGTGACCTCCACACTGTGTCATTGTCCCACTGCCTGACCTCATGCTGCTGCTGTGGCTGCTGCCGTGACCTACACACTGTGTCATTGTGCCACTGTCTGACCTCATGCTGCTGCTGTGGCTGCTGTCGTGACCTCCACACTGTGTCATTGTGCCACTGCCTGACCTCATGCTGCTGCTGTGGCTGCTGCCTTGACCTCCACACTGTGTCATTGTGCCACTCTCTGACCTCATGCTGCTGCTGTGCCTGCTGCCGTGACCTCCACACTGTGTCATTGTCCACTTCTGGCCTATTTTCCTGTTTGCCACCACCAGCCATTGGCTCTTGGGCCCTGAGCCCACTGTCTGACCTCATGCTGCTGCTGTGGCTGCTGCCGTAACCTACACACTGTGTCATTGTGCCACTCTGTGTCCTACTCCTGTTTTTGCCACCTCCAGAATGTCATTGTGCCACTGCCTGACCTCATGCTGCTGCTGTGGCTGCTGCCGTGACCTCCACACTGTGTCATTGTCCCACTCTGTGGCCTACTCCTGTTTTTGCCACCTCCAGAATGTCATTGTGCCACTGTCTGACCTCATGCTGCTGTGGCTAGCCCGCCCCTCCAACTCGCCCCAAAAAATGTTGCCCCTAAAACTCTCAGCGGTTTTTTTCCAGTTTTCTCTGGCATGACTTTAAAAGCAACTTGGGCTTCAGTTTTTTTTGGTATTTTTTGCCCTCTGTGACCAGGGAAAATTTTATAGTGAAGCGATTTAAGAGGGGAGTCATGGCTTCATACTAAAACACAAATTGTATAAGACCAACCAACTCCCTCGCATATTTAGCAGGCAAAATTTTCTACAGCACCCTGCGGCTCGGCAGCGGGAAATAGCTGTTTTTTAATGTGATTCGGAAAAAGTTATTTTTTCCCGAAATTCGGCGAAGTAAAAAAGAATTTCGGGAAATTCGCCCATCTCTAACTGGAGCAGGGGGGAGGATAAACTGAGCAGAGGGAGAGATGAATGAGCAGGGGGGAAGATGAACTGGAGCAGGGGGAGAGATGAACTGGAACAGGGGGGGAGAGATGAACGGAGCAGAGGGAGAGATATACTGGAGCAGAGGGGGAGATGAACGGTGCAGGGAGAGAGAACTGAGCAGGGGGAGAGATAAACTGGAAAGGGGAGGAGATAAACTTGAGCAGAGGGGGGAAGAACAGGCAGGGAGATATACTGGAGAGAGGGGGAGATGAACGGGTGCAGAGGGGAGATAACTGGAGCAGAGGGAGGTTGAACTGTGCAGAGGGGAGATAAACTGACAGAGGGGGAGATAAACTGGAGAGGGGGGGAAGGAACTGGACCAAGGGAAAATGAAGGGGAGCAGAGAGGGGATAACTGGAGAAAGGGGGGAAATTTTAAAGGGGCAGAGGGGGAAGATAAGGGACAGGGGGGGAGAGATGAACTTGGGGGAAATCAAGGGGAGAGATAAGGGAGCGGGGGGAAGATGAACTGGACAGAGGGGAAGATAACTAGAGCAGGGGGGTAGAGGGGGGACGGGGAATTTGGGAAAGGAGGATGAACTGGAGCAAGGGGGAATAAAATTGGGCAAGGGGGGGAAATTTGGCAAGGGGGAATAACGGAGCAGGGGAGATGAACTGGGCAGGGGGGGAAAATTTAATAGCAGGGGGAGATTAACTGGAGAGGGGGAGATGAACTGGAGAAGGGAGAGATGAACGGAAAGGGGGAGGATGAACTGGAGCAGGAGGGAGAAACTGGAAGATGAATGAATGGGGGGGGAAGAGAAAGGAAAAATGAATGGGCAGAGGGAGAATAAACGGGAGCAGAGGGAAAAACGGGAGCAGAGGGGGAAAATAAAAGGGAGCAGAGGGAAAAATGAACTGGAAAACAGAGGGAAAGAGAAACTGGAGCGGGAAAGGAAAATTTACGGGAGAGAGGGGGAGATGAAAGGGAGGGGAGGGAAAAAGAATGGAAAAGGAGGAGAGATAATGGAGCGGAGAGAGATAACTGGGGGGGAAAAAGGGAGAGATAAAATGGGCAGGGGAAGATGAACGGAGCAGGGGGGGAGATGAACTGGACAGAGGGGAGATAACTGGGCGAGGGAGAGATAAACTGGAGCAGAGGAAGATGAATGGGCGGGAGGGAAAAATTAAAAATGGAGCAAGGGGGGAAAATGAACTGGAGCAGGAGGGGAGAGAAGGAGCGGGAGGAGAGATGAACGGGGAGCAGGGGGAGAGATAACTGAGCGGGAGGAGAGTGAATGGAGCGGGGGGAGATGAACGGGGAGCAGAGGGGAGATGACGGGGGGGTTTGGGAGAGAGGGGGGAGAGGAACTGGTGAAAGGGGGAGTTACTGGAGCAGAGGGGAGAGTTACGGGGAAAAAAGGGGGGGAAGTTAGTGGAGAAGGGGGGAAGAACGGAGAGATGGAGGGGTGCAGGGGGGGATAGTAACTGGTGAAGTGGGGCAGAATGATGCAGGGGGGGGAGGAATTGTGCAGGAGGGCACCATTTTTGGGGGGGGAAAGGCCCCTTTTTTTGGGAGAGGGGGGGGCCCATTGACCGTATTTGCCTAGGGCACCAAAATGCCTTGTCCCGACCCTGGGTGGCTGACTAAATACGTTTTTCCCCACTGTATATAAAGCAAGTCCTTTTTTTCAGTGTCTCATTTGCTGTTGAAAAATATATCAAACAATTTAAAAGACAGACCTTATTTTATTATATTCTCTCATATTAGTAAAAAAGAAAGAAAACTAATGTAAAAAATTGCAAAAAAATAAAGCCCAAATATAAAAACTACTAAAATATTTCCCCCTATGTACAAGGAATAAAAATACTATAATATGCCTCAAAGAACAAGAATATTACTATTTTAAAAAAACCTGTTTCCTATGTACAAAAAAATAATACAATAAAATTCACCCTATGTAAAAAAAATAAAATTTAACTATAAACTTCCTCCAAATGTAAAAGGGAATAAAACTCCCTATAATAATGCCCCTATTTTCAAGAATAAAAAATCCCTATAATACTCCTCAAAGCCAAAAAATATGATTACTAAAAAACAGCCCCCTTTATTTTACAAAAAACCAAAAACTACTATAATACTGCCTTTTTTTTCCCAAGAAATTAAAAAACTACTTTTAAAATGCCCCCCAAAGAACAAAAATATAAATACTTTTAATACTCCTCCCTTTTTGTTTTAAGAATATAAGTAATATAATACTCCCCAAAAAGTAAAAAACAATATAAAAAACTATAATACCCCCCCTATTTTAAAACCCAAAATAATAACTTAAAAATCCCCCCTATGTCCCAAAAATTTATAACTACTTTTAAATTTGCCCCCCTATGTACAAAATAAAACCCTACTATAACCCCCTGCCCCCCTATGGTAAAGAATATAACTCCTAAAAATAATATCCTAGTAAAAGAATAAAATAAATATTTCGCCTTTTGTAAAGAATTTTAAATTTTACTAATATTTCCCCCCCTATGTAACAAATTATAATATAATTTTAATATATCAAAAAGGATAAAAACCCTAAAAACAGGGTAGCAAGTGAAAAAAAAAGCATCATACTGTTAAAACCACTTAAAGGGGGTCCCAATTGTTCCCCTGGTAAACCCATTGGCCCCCCATTTCCAGGCTGAGTGCTATTTTACCCAGCAACTTCCCCCAAATTTAAATTTCATTTTAACGGTTCGGGGGGCCCCTAGAGATCCAACTCGGGAGGTTTAAACTTCATTGCAGAAGTTATAGGTGAAGAAAGGAGCGAAACCTTAAAATTGGGAAAAACCAAATCTACCCCACGTATTCACTAGGTTAAAAATTGGGTGGGGGGGGGGGGGGGCCAATTTTCCCCCTTTCCCCAAAAAAAATGGCACATTAGGTAGGTGCTTTTTTAAGAAAATTTTTTAAAGTTTAAAAATTTTTAAAAATTTAAGCTTTTTCCTTTTTAAATTAAGAAAACCCCAAAATGTGGTGAGAAAGAAAATCGGAAAGGTTTTTTGGTCCACAAACAAAAAATTTTTAGTTAAATAAAAAAATTACCCCACCCAGATATAAACTTCGCTATAACCAATTAAAGAAGATAAATTGTTTGTTTTTGGTTTGGGTTTTGGACCCCGCGGGGAACCCCCGCAAGGGGGGGGTTGGTATTTAAGCACGCCAGGGAAAAGGGAAAATTCAAAAGTCCCCCCGGTTTTCCCCAGAGGCCCGCCCCCCAAAGCGGGAGGGGACTTGCTGCGGGTGAGGGCTACCGGGGTCGTTTCCCCCAAAAGTGACTTGCTTGCCGGGGGCCCGGCCGGGGAACAGCAGGGTCCAAAATGAAAACCAAAGGCTTTTGTGGGGACAGGCAGAAGGTCAGGGCAGGCAGCAGAGTTTCCCGTGGCAGAACGGGCAGAAGGGTTTCAGGGCAGGGGGGGCCAAAGGGCCAAGGTCAGGAAACGTAGCAAACCCGGACGGTTTACAGGTAAACTACGGACCCAAGGACCCCAAAACCATTTTTAAAGCACACCAACAATCTGGCAGGGGCCCTGTTTAGGGGTGAAACCCAAAAAATAAAAAACCAAACCGTCCGGAAAAAAACCAAAATTAAGGGGGACTTTGGGCCCCTTTAAAAAGGGCCCAAAGTGTCGCGCCCCCGCGCGCTAGGGCGGGCACGAGCAGGGCCCGTCGGGGGACGGAGGGAGGGAAATTCACAGGGGGGGGGCCCCAGGTAAAAAAGGCAGGCGGGGGACCCCCCGGGCACGGGGGTGGTCTGTGGGCGACCCCCGATGCCCGCGCCGAGCCCCCTTCCCCGGGGAGAAGGACCGGCCGCCCGTGGCACCCGGCGCCCGGGGGCCCCCCTTTCCCAAATTGTTCTGTATTGTTGGGTTTCAAAACCTTGTTGGTCCATTTTTTTCCCCAATTTTTTTCTACAAACCATTCAGAAAAAGCCTGATAATTTATTGCGTAAGTTTAAAGTAAAAAAAAAAATAAATGCAGCCCATCAAAACCCGTTAAAAAAACCCGAAATAAAAAGTATTAAAAAAAACTCACATAATAGATAAAAAATAGTAACACAAAGTTACTCGTAGAATGTTTAAGAATGGTTTAACCAAACCCAGAGTTTCGCTACGCAGACTTCTTCCGGGGCATGGAGTCTGTTTTACTCATTTTACTTACATACTCAAAACAATCAAAATGTTCATAAATCGATAATTAAAATGTGCAATAAAAATAATCCACAAAAGTTTTCAAACTTTTAAATCTAAATAATAGTATTTAGTCCCAAAAACCAGCCCAGACTGAGGGTGGGAAAAAAAACAAAAACCCCCCAAATTAGAAAAACCACTCCCAAAAAAATTTTCTAAAAAAGGGTTTCTTACAACTTAAATATCATATAATTAGAGGTGAGTGAATCAATTCTAATGAAGTGGAATTTGTTTAGACTTTCAGGAAAAATTTTGACTCTGAACGAAGCGAATTTCAGGTGATTGGGGGTAACGAATATAAAAGCCCGGGGGCAGGGCCCGTAACAGGGGGGGCAAAGGACAGGGGAAGAAGAAAGGAACACACTCAATTAAATATGCAGACAGGCACCCAATCAACACCCCAGCCACTTCTGTAAAAGTTTCACGCCCTAAAAATGGGGCCCCACCCACCCTTTAAAATTTTTTTTTGGCCACTTCTCACTGTGTCTCGTATGCCCCAAACCCAAATCTATGCAACTGCCTTTTTGCCCCTGTTCCCAAAATATTCCGATTTTTAAGGTTATTGGGGTGAAATACCTTTCAAATCCCACAGGTGTGTTTAAATATTTTCCCCTGCCCCCTTAACCAGTGCTTTTTATTTTGGGAAAATTTGTGGCCCAAAGAGTTTTTTTCACTTACCCCTTTTGGGGAAACCCTTGGGGTAAAATTTCCAGTGTGTGTAGGGTCCCCCCCTCCCAAAACATCTGAAAAAACCACCCCATTTCCGGGTCTTTTGGGATATCGCTAAAAAAAACAAAAATTTAAATTTTTTCCTTTTTTGTGGTGTTTCTGTTAAACGCTGATAAAATGTAGAGCCCCCCCCCCCCCCAAAAAGGATTTGGGGGGAGGGTGAAAAGCAGTAATTTTACGTTGATGTCATGATTTTTTTTGCCCTTCCCTTTGATCCATCAGTGCTGTTTTTCAATTTTGGGGTCAATAATCCATCAGTATTACAAAAGCTAAAAAAAAAACAGGATTTGATCCAAAAAAGAGTGACAAGAAAATGGAATTTTGCATGTTTTTCATGTTTTGTACCCATTTCCTTTTTGGGGGAGGGGTGGCGATCTACTGATGATAAGGCTTAGTGTGTGGAAATCCTGGCTGATCACGCCCGATTATCTTGACAAGGTAATGTTCCACATTTCAGGGGGGAAAGCGAGTTTTCCTTGGGGTAAAAATATGGCCCCCACTGCCTGGTCTCCCCCTTCCCCCTTGGCTCGGCACAGGCCTCAGTTTTCTGAATGGTGCAGAGTCCACCACTTGAAAAGGGAGGAACTGCAGTACCACCCAACTTGGCATGGCCCCCGGTCAGCTTCTGCACCGTAGGATGGTGGCCAAAACTGCTGTACTTTGGGAATCGCCTCGGGGGAATGATTTCGGGCATGGTGGCGAGACAGAAGTATCTGGACCGGGAGATATGGGAAAGCGGGCCACTCCTTCCCAAAAGGGGTGGAGCCTTACTGCCTGAAAATGGGAGCATGCCCCTGGGTGTGCTGCTTTGCTGCGGCAGGAGGACCCCCCAATTTTGGGACACGTTTCTACCAGACGCTGCATATTTTAGCAGGGCCATGGTCCAACCCTTAGGTCCCTGGGCCCACTTCACTTTCTGCCACAATTCTACATATACCCCGTATTCAAAGGTGTTTCACCTTATAAGTAAAAAAAAAGTAACAGTTTGGCGCAGAGAACAATATCCCAAAAGAATAACTTGCCTGTAATTGAGATGTGTATATGTGAGAAATACATACACTGTATTTCAAAGATAGTTCACCACAGTAAGTTGAAAAAGGAACTCTTAGTAGCTGTACATGCATCAGCATTTAACAGAACAGGTTCTGTCATAATCTGTGGAATCATCTGATGACGGTGTAAAAGGAGTGCACTCTTTGATGCTATAGTGGGATCTTGGCCCTCTGCTCGGTTCTTTCTAGCTGGAGCTAACATTACCCTGTCAGGCTGCATTCCTACTTCAGTTATTTGGTCAGTTTTGACCCCTTAGCTGCCCATATAAGTGAAGTGTGAAGTGATTCTAAGAGCAGTGCCTGTCATCTGTGTGTCATACTAAATCACAGCATTGTTTCAATACCAAACCACGCTCCCTATGCATATTTCTGCATGGCACAATGTTCTACAACACCACACAGGCTCTATGCTGCCAGGAAATAGTTGTTTTTTTAACATGATTCATCACAAATGAAATCTGAACGACCGAGTTTTTGGGAAAATTTCGCCGAACCAACCGTATCGAATTTTTGAGAAATTTGCTCATCTCTAATCATAATCAATACCTTAAAGATCTACAATTTTGAGGTGCAGATTTAAGGCGACATGTCCGAAAAATTCCCGCGCAAAACAACAGTTTTTAGGCGCATGAAATCAGTGAAAAGTGCACCTGAAAGTCTTATCCTCTCAATCAAATCTGGCGTCAGGTATACCTTGCAGAGCAAACTTAATGATGCCTATTGAGGCGCATGGCGCAACTGAGGTGCATAACATATCATTACTATTGTATGTAACGCGCCTCAATAAGCACATTGCTTTGTGGGGGTGCACAGCGTATCATTTTTAGACGCATTACAATGTGTGGTTCCAGGAGTTTAATGCGTCTAGTTTTGGTGTACGACCGTTCATTTACATCGAGAATATGACATTAAAAATGTTTTTGCCGCAAAATAGACCAAAAAACTGGCATTTGCATATTGGGACATGTCACCCTCAGTAAATATATAAAGGACTGGTGATGATGCACAGAACAAACTGAATAAACGAGAAGGCTTTTGGATATACCAGCTGGGTATTTTGATTCCAAACGGCTTAAATATTGACTTTAAAGTTAAATGTTTTTTACAAGATCCATAAAATTTCGATTCAAACTAACCATTATTTCCACCTTTCTGAAACAGAATAACCAATTTATAATATTTGGGCACCGCAGATGTGACGGAACATGCTAAGCCAGGAATGGAAGAATGCGAACGGCAGCACCAGATGGATTAAAACAGGAATCTTTATTCCCATAAGGGTACAAAATGCAAGTTTCAGCACTCATGTGGCCTTTTTAAAGCAGCACAAATCACAAAAAAAAAAAGCCAAATATATTCAAAATACAAGGTCCCCCACCTGTTTTAAACCCAAGGTTGTTCCTGTGGTCAAATCAAAAAAAAACAATTGAGACGCAATGGTAGATTTAAAATGAAAATACATTTAAAACAATCAATATTACCATAGTGACAACCCTCGGCTACACCTAGGAAGGGATCATGTTCGTTTTTCACAATGATTGGCGTCCTGCCGACCGTACGGCATGACGGAGTTTGGCGCTGGTACCCGCGTCACACATGGGAAAATAATGAAAAGGCCTACGGCGTCAGCAGGCAAAAACGCCGAAAAAAAGATGGAACCACGGTCTCCCTCTTACTAAGTGCGCAGGTCTGGACTAATGGCCCCGCCCAACCCGCGCTATTTTACAGGGGCCTGCCTTATTAGGGGTTTTTTATACATAAAAAAACAAAGAATTTACCCAAAGTGAACGCTCAAAAAAGTAATGAAAAAACAATTAAGCGTGTTTGTAAAAAAAAATTGTCCAAAAAAAAAAAAAAAAAAAGAGAGGAAAAAACCCTATCAAAATTAAAGGGAAGATATGAAAAAAATCCATTCTCACAGGTGTCTTCACCAGGGTATGTTAAATATTAAAATACTCTTCTAGACCCTTCAAAAGCCCAAAAAAATTAATTTTGATTTTTAAAATCTTTTTACAAAATTCCAATTAAATATATGTAAAATAGAACCCAAATATTTTAAACAAAAAAATTTAATTTGCAAAAAATAAAAACAAAATAATCCCCCCCAAAGAGAAGAGCCGAGGGTTCATTGAAAGGTAAAAGAAAAAGTTTAAAAAATTTATTATATACACCACTGATTCATGTAAATAAGGATGGAAAATTTAAAATTTTAAAATTTCTAAATTTAGCCTAGGGGTTGTAATGTTTTCTCCCTTTTTCCTTCTTTTTCAACAATGCTTCTCGATCACTCCCCCCCCCCCCCCCTTAAGGGGGAACGATCTACACCCGAAATCTTAATTTGGGGGATGAATGTCGCAATTCCCAAAGGTTTAGCTACCGGGGGTCCCTAAACTTATTTCTAATGGTACTCTTTTGGTTTTTTAACCTCAATTGACCCCATTGTGTTTCCTAATACTGAGACCCAAAGGCAAGTAAAAATAAAAATTTCATAGCTGGGTCGGCAAGGTACCTTTCCTTTTAAAAATATTTTTTCCACTTGGGTGTTAAAGGTTTTCCCCCTTTGGCCCGTTGCCACGTTGCAGCAATTCAGGCAAGGGAAATTCCCTATTAGGAGGGCAAAAAGGTTTGGGGCATTGTTGTTTCCCCCGAACCAAAATTGATTTAACCACTATCCCCAAGTTTTTCCTTTCTTTATGCCCCTCAGGGTTGTAGATTGAAAAATTTCCGGAATTTTGGAAACTGGTTCCCGGAGCAAATTAATCATTGATAATTTTGCAATGCATAACTATGTGAAAAAAGGAAAAGAATGATAATCTTTTGGGGGGTGGGGGGAGTTCTCCAACTTTTTGTAAGGAGTGCTTTCTCTCACCTTTCTTAGTCTTTTTGCGGTGTTGGGAATAATTTCTTTGGGATAGCCTCTTGCTTAAATTTTTTTTTCACATATCTATTCTCTTTCTTAAAAGTTTCATCAGTTTTTTCTTTTAACTCGCAGTGTTGGGTCCAGGCCGGGAATCCTTCATATGTTTTTTTTGGGTGTGGCTATCTGGGCAGAAGGGTTTTTTTATCGTCTCCCTTTAAAAAACAAACCGTCCAAAGTCCCAGTTCTGAAACTACTAAAGACCCAAAATGGAACTAGGGTTTAGACTGTTTTTTTAATGAAATTGAAGTTACAAATTCAAAATATTTTAAAAAACTCAGTCAATAAGTCTCAGTACTTGTCCACACAAAGAAAAAAATCAACAATGTAAGCCCCCCAGCAGGGGATGGCTCCCCGAAAGAAAATTGATAAACCCCTGTTCTCCCAAATACGCCCTAAAATTTTGGCTAAGTTGGGGCCACATTGGACCCCCCAGCAGTGCCCCTTCTGTAAAAGAAATCTCCCCCAAAAAGGAAAATAATTCTCCTGAGGATGTCCCTAACAAATCGAGAACAAAGTGGGGACAAGGAGCACAACCCCCTGCTGGAAAGCCCACCCCAACTGCTCAATCCTGAGTCAGCTCGAAGAGGTTCAGAAACCACTCGAAAAGAAACCCCAAAAAGGGAATTGTCGGGAAAGATAAAACCCCAATTTAAAGAAAGTGGATGTAACCCCAAGTCGAGGGTGCTGTGGTGGCCCCAAGTCCGCAAAAAAAAATTTCCAAAAAAATGGAAATAGTGTTTAAAATTATCCCCTGCCAACACAATCGGTCGCCAGGGGGGATCCCCCAACTTTTGTGAATTTTAGGCAATATGGCAGTTAGGAGTAATGGGAAATTAACTTTGAGTAGTCACTAATTTGGCTAATGAGCTGACAAAAGGGGTCTATCTATTTAAATTTCATTTATTTCCCCCTGATTTCAAATTTAGGGTCCTACTCAACGTACATTCCCCCCCTTTTCACTAATTGGCGCAAAATCTTGTTCCTTAAGGTATCCCGACCCCCAAAAGCCCCCCCCCTTTTCGCCTTTTTTTAGTGATGACGAAACCAGATAAGATTTCAGAGCTGCTGATTCCGCATAGACAAATTATTTTTGGCGAATATGATGGGTTGCTTTAATATTGAACCAAAATTTGTGATAAACCCCAATTCCCCCCAACACATGTTGGTGCGTGGTGGCTGAAAATTACTCTTAGTAAACCAAATTGAGATCCTGAAATCTCAACAAACCCTCGATCAGCTATTTTCTACAGGTTCATTCTATTGGTATCACCAAAGAATGCTGTGACGTAATTTACGAAATAACTGTTCGTAACTCACATTCAAATTGGAACCAATTCTATCTTATCCACATGGAAAAAATGAACAACACGACTTAATATTTTCATCTCCTTTATCTGTCCAGGGGTCTAGAGGAGATATTAACTACAGACACAGATCTTCTGATTCTTTCTCCGGTCTGGCGTCCTCTTCAGAACCTTCCTGTCTGAGAAAGCTCCTGATTTTTTCTGTCGTAGCTTGTGTCTTGCGACTCCCCTCCTTGTTTTGGTCCCACCCTTTTCAATCTACACCCATGATGGCATATAAGAGATGTAAAAAACTTGGGGGGATAGATTGGTTAAATCAGATTTTGGTTCTCCAGTGGGGTGCTCCATTCGCCCTCAGTTGCTTCAAACTGAGTGCTTGTTGTGAGAACAGAGTGTGGAGTTACAAACCGGAGGATTGGTAACGTTTAATCCCATGCTGTCTACTAAACAGATGATCATATTGGGCCTCCTCAGGGGAAATGCACATGAATATCAGCTCCTCGGGTTGAAAGAGTGTTATGGTCCACATGCGATCGCTGAGTGTGGATGTAAACATATACCACATCCAGAACCAAAGGTAGTGGGCCACGCTCTATTGTTGGCTCAACGAGTGCTTGAAAAGAACAGAGTGCGGAGTTCAAAAACAACGGAGTTAAAAAAACAGGAGAGAAAACTGTAAGTAACAAACCTTTGTTAATTTAATACCTTCAATTCTCATTAACTTTTTTTTTTTTTTTTTATTTTCTTCTTCATTGCTGTTGCACCTGGATATATGGGCAGCTTCATGGCAATTCCAGGCAGTGACAATTGCCATATGTATGCACTACTGGAGCAAGAGGTCCAGGGTGAATTTACCGCTGTAGCAGTTGTGAGCATGTTGGCTACTGTGTAGCTCGCATTTTAGTCTAGAGGAGCAAAAGGCAACACTGAGGCGAATTGACAATGTAGAGAAGTGTTTGATACTCTTGGAGGAAAACAATTAGTGGCTAAATGTTGTGGGTGGATGTATTGGAAGCAGGAGGAGCCGTGTTGCTGGGCTATTGTAGACAGGGGGAGCTCTAGGGGTACCAGAAAAAGAAGGCGCTTCTCCTCCCTGAGAATTCCTAGAAAATTGCCAAGTTGGGTGACAATGCTGGGGAATCAGTCTCAGAAATGGCAGCCCTAGTGGACACTGCTCTCTCTAGCAGCGGAAGAGCATGCCCATCTAGTAGTAGGGGGGTATGGGGAATGCAGGTAAGAATTTAAAATATAAAAAAAAATAAAAACGACAGTAAGTAGTTGTAGGGGATTTATAATCAGGGAAGACGGATAGAATAATTTGTCGCCAGGACAGCTAACCGAAGGTTTGCTGTCTCCTGGGGTCCAGGTTCGGCATGTGGTGGACCGCGGTCGCGAGAAAATTACTGGGAGGGGCTGGCGATACCCAGCTGTTGTGGTCCATGTTGGGAACAATGACAGACTACACGGTAGGTTGGATGGCTCCTAAAGAATAATTTTAAAGAACTAGGCTGCAAAGCTGAAGGGAAGGACCTCCACAAGGTTGTGTTCTCCGGAATACTGTCGGTGACATGCTGCTACTCAGGAAAGGACAACGGGGAGCTCAGGGAGTTAATTGCATGGCTGAAGTCTTGGTGTAGGACAGAGGGGTTTGGGTTCATAGCGCATGGGCTGATTTTTCATTGGGATAACAATCTGTTTTCTACAGATAAATTGCATCCTGATGGAAGGGGGTCTGCTGTGCTGGGGAAGAATTCTAGAAGGGGTGCGGGAATATTTAAACTAGGACTGAGGAGGGTGGACAATATAGAAATCATGAAGGGGTAGATAGTTAGGAGAGTGGCAGACTTTATAGGCGGTGAGAAGTGGAATGGGGGAGGTGGAGGAAACCAGTGGGATAAGGGAGATCCAAGTGTTGCAAAACCAGCATTTAGATATAAAGTACCCACATATCTCATGTTAATCTCATGCCATCTACTAACTGTCTAATTAATAATCGCATGCTGTCTAATAAATGGTATAATGTATAATCTGTGCCATTATCTGAAACGGAATGTATAATCCAATGCCATCTACCGAAGGAGAGTGTTTAATCGAAAACCGCCATCTGAAAAGGTAAGTTTAAATCCCATGCGATCTACTGATCGGGTAATGTATTATCCCTTGAGGTCTATGAACATGATAGATACAATCTCCAAACCATGACCGCGAAAGTGTATTACATGGAAGGGAACTTAAAATGTATATTCACAAATGCTAGATGTCTTGCTACCAAAATAGGGGACTTGAGGCGTCGTTGTGAGCAGCTGATTGATGTGGTAGGTATTGCTGAAACATGGCTGGACTCCTCGCTTGTGTGGGTGGTCAACCTTCAAGGTTTTAATCTATTTAAGGCAAAAGACAGAGCGAACAGGAGGGGAGGAGGAGTGTGCTTTTATGTAGGAGTGATATGAAGGCAATGTGAAAGAGGTAATACAGGGCGGAGTAGCTAATGATGTGGAAACATTGTGGGTGGAAATTACAAGGTGGGATTTAATGCAGAATATATATTTTGGTGTATTCTAAAGACCCCCGAACATCACTGAGGAGATAGAAGAATGATGCATTTATCAATGTGCGGGCAACTCAGGCAGGTACAGTGATATTAATGGGGGGACTTCAATTTACAGCATTGGACTGGGGTCACGTTTTCTGCATCGACTGAAAAGGAAGGATATTCCTCAATCTGTTAGAGGATAATTTTATGGGCATTTGTGGAGGACCCACTAGAAGTGATGCTCTGTTGGATCTGGTATTCTAACAAAGAGACTTGTCGGAAACGGTCACGGTTTATGAATAATCTAGGTAACAGTGACCCACAATATAATTTATTTTAGGTAAAAAACTGGAAAAAAGAAAACAGAGCGGGAAAGTAAAAACATTTAATTTTACCAAGGGCCAAATTTTGCTATGTGGGACGCAAATACAGGAACTCTAGGTCTGGGAGCAGCTGTTAGCAAACAGTGATATAGAGGCCAAAGGGAGGAGCTCTTTAAATATATTTGGGGGAAATTTATGCAAAAATATATTCCTTGGGTACAAGATAGGCGACTAAATACTAAAAACCAACATGGCTTCTACCTTTGTTAAACAGGGCATAAACAAAAAAAAAAATGGCCTTTAAAAAATATAAGTCAGAGGGCTCGGACATCAGCCTTTGAAAATTACAAAGAGCCTTAATAAAATCTGTTAAAAAGTGTTAAAAGAGCTAAAATTCTAAATGAATGGCAAGTTGCCTAGGATAGCGAAGACTAACCCAAGAAAATTCATTAAACATATTAAATGCCAAAGCCAAAGTCAGAGGCAAGGTGGACCCTTAAAAACCTGTGATGGGGAGCTGGTCAATTGGGGTGACCAAGAGAAAGTGAGGTACTATTAGGTTCTTCAGCTCAGTCTTTACTATCAAGGAGATAGTAGTTGAGGGGGGTGGGCCAAGTGCAGGTTCTAGGTGATGCCATTACTGTTAATACATCATCTGCTATTTATTAAATTGGCTCAGTGTAGATTAGAAAAAAGTCAACAGCCAGTTAATTAAACTGAATGTGAACAAGGACTCCAGGCCATGATGGCATTCACCAAGATTTCTTAAAGAGCTCAGCTCGGTCTATCAGCTGTGCCCTGTACATGATATTAGAGATTCCCTGGTGTCATGGTATAGTGCCAGGAGACTGCGCGCATAGGCAAATGTAGCTTACCATCTTCAAAAAAGGTTCTAAGTCTTGCCAGGTATTATAGACCCAGTAAGTTTAACATCTGTTGTGGGAAAATATGTTTGAAAGGGGACTTCATTAGGGGACTATATACAGGCAGTTTGTTGTCATACAAAATATTATTGTGATTGCCAGCATGATTTATCTAAGGACAGAAGCTGTCAGACATCTGATTGTCTTTTTATGAAGAGGTGAGGTAGACGTCTGGATAGCGGCGGCAGCTGTGGATATTGTGTTTTTAGACTTGCAAAGCGTTTGACACTGTCCCGATAGCGTTTGTTATTGTTAAACTAGCAAGCCATGGGTTAGAGTTAACAGTGTGTAATGGATTAAAAACTGGCTGCTGGATCGTACTCAGAAGAGTGGTGGTAATATGAATCCTACTCTGTGTCGAGTCCCGGGTTGAGAGTGGTGGCCGCAGGGCTCAGTATTGGGTCCTCTCTTATTTAATGTATTTATTAACGATTGGTGGAAGGGATCAATAGCACGGTTTCGATTTTTGCAGATGACACCAGCTATGTAGGTTAGTGCAATCTTATGGAAGATGCTAATAAATTGGCAAGCAGACCTGGACACACTGAGTGCTTGGGGCATCCACTGGCAATGGGGTTCAATGTGAAAAATGTAAGGTTTCATGCATTGGGGGAAATAATATAATACAGGCATATATGTCCTAGGGGGAGAAAACTTGGAGAATCGCTAGTTGAGAAAGATCTGGCGTTCTTGTAGATCATAACTACAGAACAGCATGCAATGTTCAATCAGCTGCTCTAAGGCCAGTAAGATATTGGCGTGTATTAAAAGAGGCATGACTCGGGGACAAGGATGTCTTCTACCGCTTTTCAAAGCATTGGTGCGACCTCACTTAGAATATGCTGTCAGTTCTGGGCCCAATTTATAGAAGAGATATAATTAGAGCTAGTGAGAGTACAAAGACGGCAAGGGACGAGCTGGGGGTAACCAAATTATAAGGGGAATGTGAGCATCTTAGTTATGAGGCGAGGTTAGTAGAATTGAACTTTATTTAGTCTTGAGAAAGACGGCTTCGGGCGGGACATGATTAATTTATATAATTATATAAATGGTCCTACAAAAAGTATGGGGAAAAAATTATTTCAGGTGTTAGCCCCCTCAAAAGACAAGGGGACATTCCCTTCGACTAGAGAATGAAAAGGATTTCAATCTCCAGAGGAGAAGAGCGTTCTTCTATGTAAGATAAACTGTAAATCTGTGGTATAGCCTGCCTGAGGAGATGGATCACAGCAGGAACTGTAGAGAGTTTCAAGAATGGCTAGATACCTACCTGGTACTAAAGATTTATTATGCGTACGTAGCTAGGTAAATTCTGGATCTGGCGGTGGCGGCTCTGGGGTCTGTTATAGGGTCTATACTGGAGAGTTGGTTCTTGCCTTGTGGGTCTTCGGGGCTTTAAACAGTGGAGAGCCTGGGCTTTAAGTCCTTGTCTCTCCCCTCACCCACATTTTAACCACCCTAGGTTGAACATCGATGGACTTGTGTCTTCTTTCAACCTACTACTATGTAAACTATGTAAACTATGTAACATATGTCCAGACCTTTTTGGGCACCTCCTAATAGGTCCATTTCCCCTTGCCTGAATTGCTGCAACTGTGGGCAATCTGGCCAAGGGAAATACCTTGTACACGTCCTCAAAGTGGTAAAAATATTATTTAAGGAGAGATTCACTTGCCGATTCCAGCTATGTAATTTATGTAATTATTGTCCTTGTGGTTCGTGTATGTAGGAGGAGAGATCTATGGAGGTCTGATTGAGGATTAATAATCACAAGAGTACATTAGGAATAGTGTATGGATGCCCCGGTAGCTAAAAACACTTTGTGGAATTGCGACATTCTATCTCCCAATTAAGATTTCGGTGATAGATTCCTGTTCCCCCATTAAGCGGGGGGGGGGGGTTGTATTCGAGAAGCATTGTTGAAAAAGAAGGAGTAGAGGATCTTTGAGATACAATCATCTACAAAACCCTAGGACTAAATTTAGAATTTAGAATTTAATTATCCATCCTGTATTTACATGATTCATGTGGCTGTATATATATATTTTTTAATAAACTTGGTCTTTACCTTTCAGAGCACCTCGGCTCTATCTCTTTGCGGGTATTATATTGTTTTTTTTTTTTGCACAATTAAAGTTTTTGTTCTTAAATGACTTTGGGTTATATTCTGTTACATATATTTAATAACGGATTTTTGTAATAAAGGATTTATAATCAACAAATTTATTTTTGTGTGCTTATGATAGGGTCTTGATCAGTATGTATTTGGAATATGAACCATACCAGTGGTGATAGAGAATTCCTGTGAGAAGGGTATTTTTTCTATATGACTTCCATTTAATTATGATGATTTTGCTCTCTTTTTTTTTTTTTTTTTTGGGAAAATTTCTTCAATGCACGCATGACATAGTTTTTTTCAGTTAATTTTTTTATTGAGCTTTTAATTGGCCCTAAAAATTCTTTTTTTTTATTTGTATAAATAACCCATAAAAAACCGGGCAGGCCCCCTGTAAAAATATGCGGGGTTGGACTGGACCATTAGCCCAGACCTGCCGCCTTATTAAGGGGGGAGCCGTGGTTCCCTTTTTTTTTTACGGGTTTAGCCTGTGAATGCGCGGTATCCCTTTGCTTATTCCCGGATGTGTGAGCGGGGGTTTACCGCGCAAAACTTCCGGTCATGGCATTTCGGTCGGCGGACGCCGAGATCATGTGTGAATAACGGACATGCATCCCTGCCTAGGTGTGAGCCGAGGGTTGTCATATGGTAAAATTGATTGTTTTAATGTGATTTGCCACTGTTTAAATCTCCATTGCGGGTCATTTTTTTGTTGTTTGTTTAAGACCACAGGGAAAACATACCTTTGGGTCAAAACAGAGGTGGGGGGCCCTTGTATTTTTTGAAAATTTTGTGTTTTAACATTGGGGATTTGTGCTTTTTGAGAAAGGCCACAGTGTGTGGCGAAAACGTTCATTTTGTATCCTTAGGGAATAAAGAGTTCCTGTTTTAACCCATTGGGTGCCCCGTTCGTTTTCTTCTTTTCCGGTATTTTTGGTGTGTGCAAGGTTTACACAACCTTTGGAGGCTGATGCACAAACTTGGATATTTACCCGTTTGGAGAAATTGGTGCTGCTCTCATTTTTTTTGGGTTTTTTCGGGAAAACAGCTAAGCCATCTCTCCAGCCACAAAATTTTATAAAAATATTTGAGTCTCAGTTTTTATTAAGCTACTTAACAAAACAATGGAATTAAGATTTTTGAATATCTGAAAGGTGATTGACTAATACTGCCCACTTGACTATTTTATTGAAATAGATGTCTCTTTGCATCATTGCAATCTAAGTACAATACAGTGTAACTAGGAATTCTGAAAAAAACTAAAAGGCTAAAAAGGTATGTTTGGGGTTTTAAAAAAAAATAGAAAAAGGCTAAAGGTGAGGGTTTTAGATAGGAAAATGTACATTGAATCATACGTCCCTTTAGACTCGACTCTTGGAGCAAATTTCAATGTGCTTTACATTAAAAAAAGGCCTTTGCCCTTATTATATGTGCAAAAGTAAATATATCTTTATATCACGGTACAAGCAACTCCCTGGGAAGGCTGAAAGTTGGTTGACCAGAACTACATCACGTGAAACTCTCATTGCAAAAAATGGTCTCATTGGCTCATTGGAGGAATTACAGTCATAAAAAGTTTTGGGACCCCTTTTAAACTTAAAAAAATTTTTTGTTCTAATATTTGGGTGTTTTAAACGCCATTTCAATTGATATATCTAAAATGATGGACACAGTAATATTTCCCCATTGAAAAAGAGGTTTATTGTACTAACACAAAATGTGCAATGCATTAACCAAAATTTGACCGGGCAAAGTATGGGCCCCCCAACAGAAAAGTGCTTAATTTTGTAGATCTTTCCTTTGCAAAAAAACAGCCTTAGCGCTTCCTGTAGCTTTTTTAATCAGTTCCTGGATCCTGGAGAAGGGATTTTTTACCTTCCCCTTTACAAAACAATTCAAGTCAGTTAAGTTTTATGGTCGCCGAGCCCCTGGACAGCCGCTTCAAAAAATCCCACGATGTTCAAAGATACGGTCGGGGATGGGATGGCCATTCCAGAACATTGTAATTGTTCCTCTGCATGAATGCCTGAGTAGATTTGGAGCTGTGTTTGGGATCATTGTCTTGCTAAAATATCCATCCCCGGCGTAACTTCAAATTCATCACTGATTCTTGTACATTATTCTGAAGAATCTGCTGTCCGTATACTTTTCATAGATTACCGGTGCCGGCATTGTCCACACAGCCTCAAAGCATGATGGAACCTCCACCAAATTTTACAGTGGGTAGCAAGTGTTTTTCTTGGAATGCTGTGTTTTTGGGACACCATGCATAGCGCCTTCTTGTATGACCAAACAACTCAATCTTTGTTTCATCAGTCCACAGGACCTTCTTCCAAAATGAAGCTGGCTTGTCCAAATGTGCTTTTGCATACCTCAGGCGTCTCTGTTTGTGGCATGCTTTCAGAAACGGCTTCTTTCGCATCACTCTTCCATACAGCTTCTCCTTGTGCAAAGTGTGCTGTATTGTTGACCGATGCACAGTGACACCATCTGCAGCAAGTTTAGCTGCAGCTCTTTGGGGGTGGTCTTTGGTTTTGGGGTCCTTAAACTGTTCCCCACCATTCTTCTTCCCCCTGCCTTTCGATATTTTTCTTGGCCTGCCCCTTCGGGGTTTTAACAAAAACGTCCCGGGGTTTTTCCCCATTTCCAAACTAATTTTCCTCACAGTGGAAACCGACGGGGTTTTAAACTCGGGAAAAAATTTTTTTGGGTTTCCTTTCCCCCCAGAAGAACTATGTTGAACAATCTTTTTTTTTTTGGATCTTTTGAGAGTTTTTTTGGGAGGACCCCCCTATGCCACCTTCACGGGAAGTTCAAATGGAAAAAACAACTTGAAATTTGGGCCCCCCTTAAAAACCTTTTTCCCCACTTGGATACCCCGGGCTATAAAGTTCAAAGCTAAAGTGGGGTTTTACAAAACCAATTTTGTGTTTCAAAAGTCAGAAAAAAAGTAGTTAGGAGTTTTCCAAATCAAAAAATTTAAAAAGGGTCCCCCAAAATTTTTAAAACCAGTAAAAATTTTGGGTTAATGCATATTGCACTTTTGGGTTTTGGGTACAATTAGTTTTGAGCGAGGGGCCTTTTGGCTATCAAAGATCGATCGTTTTGTGGGGCCGCAATCGATAATTTTTTTTCGATATTTGAGCACCCGATTTTTGCCCAATGACCTTTTAAAGTCTTTTGGGAGAGCAACAACACCTTCATTTTTAAAACCCAAAAAAGGGCCCTGGGAGAAGCTAAAATTTAACATCCACAACAGTAAAAATGGATACGTGCTACATCTTAGGCAACACACTTGGGGTTATAAAAGTCACAAAAAAAAAAGTAAACAGACCATTTACTATCCCTTTGTCTTGTACCACAGCCGACCCTTTAAAAAACCTGCATCACATAAAATTAAAAATGCCAAAGGCAGAAAGTTTTTGAACCATCATTTTTACTTGAACGGCCCTTTGAATATCCCGGGTCCGAAACGCAGCAAACCCCCAAAACCCCTGCATGACCCCCACTTTTAAAAAGTGCCGCAAAAAGGGTCTTTCAACCCCCATTTTAGTTGAACTGACTTACAAAAACCTTTCCCCTGGGCCACACATGACCCCCAAAACCCCTGCAAAAACCCCCACATTTAAAAAGGGGCCGGGGAAAAAGGGAAAGTTTTTAAACCACCTTTTTTATTTTAACGGGACATTGACTATACCTGCCCGGGGGCCCCACAGAAATGAGCCCCAAAAACCTGCTTTTACCCCCCATTTTAAAAAGTCCCCGGAAAAAAAAAAGGGTTCCTTTAAAACCCAAACCATTTTATTTTCACTGGAAAATTGACTATACCGTGGGGGCCAAACACAACCCCCCAAAACCTGCATGAAAAACCCACATTTAAAAAGTCCCAAAAAAAAAGGATCTTTCAACCCCTTTTTTTATTTTTCACGGGACATTGACTATACCTGCCCCGGGGCCCACACATGCCCCCGGGGCCCCGGGGGTTAAAAGTGGGGTGGGGGTAAAGCCCAGGCGGGCCCGTCCGTAAACCTATTAACACCCAAGGAAAAAATTGCCCTGTTTGACGCAGAAAACGAAAACTGCGTCTGAACAGAGTGGGGGAAAGCGGAAGTGTGAGAACCCACCTTCCTCTGAAACCAGTAAATACCTGGGTGGGCCGCTTCCCCCTCCTTTTAGTGGGGCCCAAATTGAGTTTCCCATTTTGGAAATACTTTTTGGTTAAAGCTCCTTTTTACCCCCAGGTGCCCTTTATTTTGGGGCTTTCCCTTTTTTCTCTTTTTACTAAAACGTGCGGGAGGAAATGGTCTTTTGTACTTTTTTCTCTGTTCTTTGCTCCATACTCCATGCCTCGGGGGGGGGGGGGGGGGGGGGGGGGGGGGGGGGGGGGGGGGGGGGGGGGGGGGGGGGCGGGGGGGGGAAAAAAATAACTACATCGGGTCAAGTTTTCCTCCCCCCTTCCCTTTGTCTTATTAAAACTCCTCCAGTTTGTGCTAAAAGGTCCCCCTCAGAAAATAAACCCCCCGGGCTGCTGGGCGGGAAAAACACCTCATGGCGTGCCCGAGCCAGCTCGGGCCCTTTTTCTTTCCTTTTTTTGGATACCCAAAGGCTTTTGGGGGCCCCGGAACACATGAAAAAACCCATCGGTTTTTGAAGGGCAGATATTCGGGGGCCCCCTTTTATCTTAAGCTGATCCCTGGGGTTTTTGGGATGTGTGCCCGCATTCCCTCCTTGGGTTTGAGGTGGTAAAAAAAGATTGTCAGAGGTCACCCATTAGGCTTCTGCCCCCTTTGCCTGCTGCTGCCGCTACCCCTACTTGCACCAAAACTGCTGTCTTTTTCGCGATGTTTTCCACCGTGACTTTTGGGGGAACGTGAAAGAACGCAACAGAGGGTCCCATTGATAAATCACAAGGGTCTCCTTTTCCCTTTTGCATTTTACTCTCTATTTGGGTGGGGGGAAGGAAAGTGCTTTTTTTTGGGTTTTGTCCCGGGGGGATCCGGGAAAGGGGGGCCCACCCAAAACCCTGTTGTTCTTTTTGATGGCCTTAATGCGAGGATCATTTTTGGGGGAAAATGGGCATCCAAGCACTCATGTGAGGGGATGGAGCCTTGTTTTCCCCCAAGCCTCTGGGTCGGGGGCACTAGCAAACTGATTTTCCCTCTTTCTTCCTCCTCCGCCCCCAAATTCGCGGCCCACCTCTTTAAAGGGGCAAAACTTCGGTAACACCCTTGTTTTGGGAAAATACCTCCTCCTCGCCCCCCACGGGTTTCCAACTCAGCCCGACTTGCCTGAATGATCACCCAAAGAGCTGATGCCCCCCTTTGCACTAGCTCGGGACCCCCCCCCCACTCCCTAATGAAGACCAAAAATTGTGAAACTGTCGGGCCTTTTGGATTTGAAGGAGAGAGGCTCCGTGTCCGCATCTGTGTCCGTTCCCCCTCCTCCGTCGCTGGGGGACCTGTTGTTTTTAAAAGTGCCCCAAAACGTTCCCGGGAAAAAGATCCAAACCCCAAAAAGCTCAAGCCGACAAGGGGTTGTTGCACTGACCATTTTGGTGGGGTTTTTTCAAAAAATGGCAAAAGGGTTTGTGGGAGAGCTCTTTCAAACCCGCCTCCACTCCCGGGGGGGGGGGGGGGGGGGCAAACACCCCGAGGTCCGTACCGCTGCTTGTCGGCCATGTGTCACTTCGACTGCGTAATGGCAATTTGGGTGCTGCCACAAACGCTGGGGCATGTTTGGGGGGTGGAATTCCAGCGTGTTGGGCCCCGTAACAATTTAAAGGTTTAAAGGGGAGGCCGAGCTGACGGGTGCAACGCAGCCAGGCAGGCGAAGCAGGGTGCGAACGGGGGAAGTGCAACTTTAGACCTCGAGCCTTTTTTCCCCAGGGAAATCCAGACCCGGTAGCTCTTTAGAAATTTCGGACACAAGGGTTTATGCCCTGTGCCAGGGGAAGGCATGTGCCCCCGCCTAAACCCATCTTAAGGGGGGCCAGCCCGAAAATTTCCCCTTTATCGCACACCACCTTGCCTGGCACAATGTTCTTTTTCACCCCCCACGCTCGGGCCCCGTTGCTTAGAGCCTTTCCCCAGCTCCGACCTGTGTGGGGGACGGTCCCCCCAAGGCAAATTAAAATTTTAAACAAAAGGCCTGGTGTCCCCTGGGCACTGATGCCACCAAGGACCTTGGGGGGGAAAAAGCCCTGCAAACCCTCCCGCGGTTTTTTTTTTAAGAGCGTGCGCCGAGCCCCGAAGCCACCGTCCCCCCCCAGAAAACATCCACCCAGCTCACCCATGAGCTTTTCACAGAGATATACGGCCTTGGCCGTGCTTTCTAGCCATGGTTCCCGGGGGTGAGATGGACTTTTTTTTCCCGGGCACAAAGCAGACAACGGGGCTTTTAAATTTTAGAAGACACGTGGCCCGGCCACAGGGACGGCTTTTTTTGGCAAAAAAAATGCCTTCTTTGGCATCTGGTATTGGGGGGGGAAGCGAGGGGGGCCCTGACGTGGCGGGCCCCTCCCGTGCCCACCAACGGAAAGGCAAAAATTTCCAAAAGGCCCAAAAACCTGGCAATGCCCCACATTTAGGCTTTTGGGTTTGGGAAAGATTTGGGTTAAAGTGTTTTTTCTTTCCCCCCAAACCTGGAAGACAGAAAGGGTGGCTGCTAGACCCGGCCGCTTACCGCCCTGCAAAGGGCGTCAAAATGCGGAAGGAGAAAGGTAGGAAGGGTTCCCCGGTGGTGCTGGTGGTACTCGGGCGACGTGGAGGGGTGAAGCGGAGGCTGATCCCTGAACATGACCTGAGAGACATGGGCAGCTGAGGGAAACCTTTGGGGGTGGCGGAGGGGGAGGGGGGCGGAACAGAGGGGGTGGGCCCGTGGTTTGGGGGCCCCCGGGGTCGGGCTGGCCTTTTTTGGGCCAATTTTTCCCCCCATTTCAAACCCCATGCCCTTCGCTGCTTTTGACCCAACATTTTGGTGGGGGTTAACCACTTAAGGTTCTTGCCTCACTTATGCGTTTTCGGCAAAGGGGGCATATGACATCGCTGGGTGAAACAGAGGCTTTCTCAAAGGGAAACCCAGGCCTTTTGAGGGGGTTTCCCGGACCTTTTTGACCCGGGGTAAGCGAGGAGCGGGGTTTTGCGCTGACCGTTGGGTGGCGGAATCATATCAGCGGGCTTCTGCGAACCCGGGCCCCCCCTTTCCCTTTTTGTGGGGGAAAACCCCTATTCCCCCTACCCCCTCGTGTTTCCCCCTCTTTCCCCGATGAAGCGCTCGGGAAAACAAATTCTGCGGAAAGACCAGGGGTGGAAATTTCCCCAATGGGCGTCATCATCATCATCATCAAAAACGGGGGACTTGGTCTTCCTACTTTTTTGCAAACCAGAAGCTGCGGGCTACAAGCAAGGGGGAATGCAAGGCTTGCCCACCGCCCGGGATTTTTGCCATTGACCGGGTTCCTTCCCCCCCTCTGATGGCACATTTAAATGGGCTCCCAAACAACTAAAAACATCCTCTTGATCTTTTTAAAATGCCTTTTTGGGCCCCAACCGCAAATTTTTCATCAAAGAGGTCTTCAGACAAAGGATTAATTCCCAGTGGGGGTTGACATTTGGGGGTGCTTCATGTTGGAAAAGGGGTCCTTTATGTGCTGAAAACGACATTTTGGCCGTGACTGGGGAGGGCAGGGGGAAAAACGCTAAATGCAGGTTGCATTAACCCCTGAAGGAAAAAATTGGGGGACGATTTTCGTTTCTTAAATTTACAGGGCCCCCGACCCCGATGACAGGGCCCGACGGTTTCCTTCCCAACCCCACGAATCCCCGGGAAAGCGTGTTGCCCCCAGCACTGGGAAAGGGACCTTCTCTCGAAACCTTTTACCCCATGTGCTACCCCCCCCTTTGCTCCCCTTTCCCCCCTGCATTTCGCTCCAAAGTTTTAGAAAAAAATAAAAAAATTTTAGAAGGAAAGGGAAAAGTTTTTTGGGAAAATCTCTTTTTAAAAGACGGCAAATCACAGCTATTCCTCAAATCCCCCTAATCAAAACAAAATTTCTTTGGGTTCAAATTTAACTGCAAGGTGTCCCATCAACCCAAAACTGGAAAGGGCAAAAGTCCCCAAAAAAAACCCATCTGTTATGTTTTTTGGGATAATAAACCCGGGATTTTTTTTTCACCTTTCAATTCACCTGGGTGAATATAAATTGCGGTTTTTTAAAATTTACTAATGCTGGGGTCAATGAACATGTTTGGGGGCGCAAAAGTCAAAAAAACCCCCGGGAACTGTTAAGTTTTGGTATAAATAAACGGTATTTTTTTTTCACCTTTTTAAATTTACCTGTTGGGGAATATAGAAATTTTTTTTTTTAAGATTTTCGAAATGCTGCGTCAAAGAAAAAGTTTTGGGGTGGTGCGGGAAAATTTAAAAAAAAACGTAACTGTTAGTTTTGTTATAATAAATGGAAATTTTTTTCACCTTTCAAATTTACCCCTTTTGGGGAATATAAATTGGGTTTTTTAAGATTTACATAGATGCTGCGTCAAGGAACAGTGCTGGGTGCGCAAAAGGTTCAAAAAAAACGTAACTGTTAAGTTTTTTATTTTAAAAAAAACGTATTTTTTTTCACCTTTCAATTTTACCGTGGTGAATAAAATTGCGTTTTTAAGAAAAAACTTAGTCTGCGTCAAAAGAAAATGCTGGGGTGGGCAAAAGTCAAAAAACACGTAACGTTTAAATTTTTGATATAATAAGCGGTTTTTTTTGTACCCCTTTTAATTCACCTTTTTTGGGGAATATAGAATTGCGTTTTAAAATTTACGTAGATCTGCGTCAATGGAAAAGTGGTGGGGGCGCAAAAGTCAAAAAAAAACGTAAATGGTTAAAGTTTTGATATTAAAAAACGGTATTTTTTTGCACCTTTTAAACCAAACCCGTGGGGGAATAAGAATTGCTGTTTTAAGATTTCTAGGGTCCGCTTTAAAGGAAAAATGCTGGGTTTCGCAAAAGTCAAAAAACCGTAACTGTTAAAGTTTTATATAAAAACGGTATTTTTTGGGACCTTTCAATTCAAACCCGTTGGGGAATTTGAATTGCTCCTTTTAAAATTTACCCCTAGATGCTTTTTTCAATGAACAGTGCGGGGCGGGAAAAAATCAAAAAACCCCGTAACTGTTTTGTTTTTTTAAATAATAAAATGTATTTTTTTGCACCTTTCAATTTTACCTTGGTGAAAAATAAAAATTGCTTTTTTTGATTTAAAGTAGATGCTGCGTCAATTTAAAAGGGCGGGGCGAAAAGTCCCCAAAAAACACGTAAAATTGATTTTTCGTAAAGTACAAAAGGTATTTTTTGGCAACAAACAACTTTTTGCGACACAAGATTGCTGGTTTTTTAATTTAAGTGCAAGGTTGGATAAATCAACATTTACAGGTGTAAAAGGGGAAAATTGAACACCTATCTGAAATGAAAACTGATAAAAAAAGTGGGGGTTTTTCCCCTAACAAAAAACCTGCAGTTACTAGAAATGATGTTTTTTTCCAAAAATAAGTTTTAGGCTTTCCCAATAACCAAAGGGAAAAATTTCAATAATCAAAAAGTTAATAATAAAAAAAACCACAAAAATTCTACACTAAGTCTTGGGGAACTTTAAAAAAAGTTTTTTTTATAGATAGAGCTTGTCTGTGTTCGCCCGCGGGGGCCCCCCCCCCCGCGCCCACCGCCGGAAATTTTTAAAAGCGTAGTTTGCTGCTTTAAAATTCTCTAGCTAACTACATAAAATGTTCAAATCTCTAATCTAACTAAATTGGAAGGATCACAGCTAATAGTAGAGGTTTCTCTGTGCAGAAATAGACTAATTTCGCTGAGCTGTTTGGCCACAGGCAGAGCGCAGGTCCTATCCCTATGAGACGCTGAGAGACACTGAGGCTGAAACAGGAAACGCTGTTCTATGTAAAACGAGGTCATGTGATATTTTCCAGCCAATCGCAACCATACACATCCCATCATGACGTCGCACACACATCTCACCCTGCTCTATTCTGTAATCTCATTTGCTGGCCGCCAAAATTACAGGAAGCGCCGAAAAAGGCGCGATCTTAATAGATGATGCACAGATTTTAACCTTAATTATCGCATGATCTGGAAATTTCGATCACCATAAAAACCTTGCCGATTTCAACTTTGTCGATAAAAATCGCTCAACACTAAGTACAATAAACCGCATTTCAATCCGGAAATATTACTGTGTCCATCAGTTATTAGATATATCAAATTGAAATGGCTGTTGCAAACACCCAAATATTTAGAACTAAAAATGATTAAGATTAATAGGGGTGCCCAAACTTTTTCATATTCCCCCTTATACTAGTATTCATCAACCCCTGAGACTTGATATTTGTATGGAAAATGTAGACACCGACACACCAATTCACATGCAATTAAATTGTGAAGGTTTATTTACAATGCAGAACAAGATTGCCAGATACTCCATAAGAAAAATATTATAAAAGATTACTGCATGACATTTTCACACAAAAAGGAAACAAATGTCATATGAATAGTGGTGATCAAACCATTCAGGAAAAGTTAAATTAGAGTCGTACGTCACAATTTTTTATAACTTGAGCTGAACCGAACATTTTACTGTTCGTTCGAGTAAATGTTTGAGTTCTACATCGCATTTGACACACGATTTTATTAGTTTTCATGTCCGAAAATTGACGCTGCCACAGCAGTATTAAGGCACATTAAATTAGTGTAAAGTGCGCCTGAAAGTACGATCCTCTCAAAATCTGACGTCAGATATACCCTGCATAGTAAACCTTATTAGGCACATTGTGCAGAACATAGCATATCATTGGTAGTGTATGTAATGCGCCTATTGAGGCGCATTTCGCAATGGAGGCACATAACATATCATTACTAATTTATGTAATGTGCCTCGATAGGTGCATTGTGTTATGGAGGAGCACAGCGTATCATTTTTAGGCACATTACAATATGACGTGCCCGGCGTATAATGCGCCTAGTTTTGGTGTACTGTTATGGATGGTAATTACAGCTTCTCCTCACCTGTATAGGTATAAAAATTAACCCGAACATCTTCTCCCATTGACTTTAATGGGGTTCGAAGTTTGAGTTCCAGTTTGAGTCAAACTTCGAACCAAACTCCTCAAAGTTCGAGTTTCGAATTAAACATTTTACTGTTCGCTCATCACTACATATGAACAGATGTTCCTTTGGCTAACGTTTCAGCCACCTGGCCTCTATAAAAGCATGATAATGGTGTGAGGTATGTAGTAGTGGAACAAAGTACCGCCACTAATATATTGGAGGAGGTAAGGTGAGGTTCCTGGATGCTTATGCTGCAGGAGTAATCCAGGAAAGAGGGGAGAGGAAGGCAGCGATGGCTGGAGGTAGGAGAGAGCCGGACAGCATCTGGTTTAGGAGAAGGAGAAGGTCATTGACCTTTTACACTTGAGCACTCATCAACTACTTTGGTGTTCGTGACTTTATCTATTTCTTAAAATTTCAGACTGATGTCACTGTGGAGACAGCCTGGGACCTATTAAAAGGTCCCTAAAGCTGTCTCATGTAAATACCTATTTGGGGACGTGATATGGCCCAACAGGTACTTTTGCATATTTCTTTAAACAAATATAATATACTGGCATATTGTAAAAAAAAAAATTAATGTAAAATTAAAATCCCTTTATGGAATGGGAAGAAATTCTAATTAAGTGTACAAGCACACACATTTAGGGCCACATTTATGAACCTGTTTAGGTCTAAAACTCACTTTTTTACCCATAGTACGCTATGGGCAAAAGAGTGAGTTTTGGACCTAAACAGGTTCATAGATGTGGCCCTAAATACGTTAAAGCAAATGTTTTAAATACAACATATTTCTTACGAAACCCATATTCAATAGTATAATTATTTGGCATTCTCATAAGCATAAAAACACACACACACATATATATAATATTATATATATATATATATATATATATATATATATATATATATAAATAATATTGTGGGGACTAGCGGTCACAGAGGTAGGCACAAGCGGGATGGTTGCAGCCAAAAATATAGGGTTTTATTTTAGAAGCAAACAGCAAAACAAACAGGCAGTCTTATGTCATTGGCTTACGTCAGCCGTCAAGCATGCAGCACAAAACATAATAGATTTCCAGCATAAAAAAAAAACAAGGCACAATTGTTATACTCCGCCGTGTGGCAGGTGAAGTCTCTGTGTAGCAGACCTCCTCGGTCTGGTTGGGTGTTCAGTAGCAGGCTCCTTCCTGCTCAGCACCCTCTGGAGAAATGACTCCTGACACTAATCAATCCCAGGTTGACTCTCTCACCTGGTCTCTTCCTGCACAGGCTTTAAAGGCCCAGGGATACTGGTAAAGCCTGGACCGGAGGGGTGAACGGCCTCCCACCCACGCTACAGCCGTTCAGAAAAAGCAGCCCAATAAAGCTGCACAGCAGCTATACTAAAACTACACAAACATGCGTAACCTATGGTTACCTATTTATACTGCTGACTTTTCCCCACCAAGGTCCGGTTCCTTGGTGGCCCCTCTAGTGCAGTTCTCTTGCTGCCATTCTGCTGCTGTGGAAAGACCGGGCTGTCCTACTGGATTGGCCTCCCTGACATCCCTGGAACTTCCTTACCATTTGCAGCATAATACTAGGGACATACCTTCCATCCACTATTTTTCCTGCTGGTTTCTTACACATCCCCCACCCTCTGCCCAAGGCCAGGGGACTGGGCACTTGAACCCACCAGACAGTGGAGCCTTGATAAGGCGTCAGCATTTACATGCTGTTTCCCAGCCCTGTGTTCTACCACAAATTTGTAATCTTGAAGTGCCAGGAACCATCGTGTCACTCTGGCATTATTGCCTTTATTTCGGTACAATCACTGTAATGGGGCATGATCTGTCACCAACCTGAATTTTCTACCTGCCAGATAATACCGCAAGGACTCTAAAGCCCACTTTATCGCCAGACACTCTCTTTCCACGATTGAATAGTTTCTTTCACAGGATGTAAGCTTCCTACTCAAATATGTAATGGGGTGTTCCTCATCATTCACCTCCTGTGACATGACTGCGCCTAACCCCACCTCTGAGCCGTCTGTCTGGACAATAAATTCTTTGGAGAAGTCTGGTGCCACTAACACTGGCTGGCTACAAAGGGCTTTCTTCAGGGCTTGAAATTATTTTTCTGCCTCCTCAGACCACTGCACCATTACTGCCTTCCTCCCTTTCGTCAGGTCTGTCAGCGGGGCTGCCACGGAGGCAAAGTTTGGCACGAACCTGCGATAGTAGCCGACAATCCCCAGGAACGCCCTCACCTGCTTTTTTGCTAGGGGTTGTGGCCACCTCTGAATGCCTCTATTTTGTTTATTTGGGGTCTTATTGTGCCCCTGCCCACAATATACCCCAAATACCGGGCTTCCTCTAACCCAAAGGCACATTTTTTAGGGTTAGCCGTAAACCCTGCTTCCCTGAGCGAGTCGAGTACCGCCTGTACCTTGTTTAGGTGGGACTCCCAATCAGTACTGAAAACTACAATATCGTCTAGATAGGCAGATGCGTACCTGGTATGGGGTTTTAGAATCTTATCCATTGCCCTCTGAAACGTAGCTGGGGCCCCTTGCAACCCGAAAGGCATCCTGGTGTAGTGGAATAGCCCCTCCGGAGTGGAGAAGGCAGTTTTCTCCTTGGCCTCTTTGACAGGGGAATCTGCCAGTAACCTTTAGTAAGGTCCAGTGTTTTTATAGTACCTGGCTGACCCCAGATCTCTCAATCAGTTCCATCCACCTGGGGCATCGGGTGGGAATCCCCCTTAGAAACCTCATTTAGTCGGCGGAAATCATTGCAGAACCACCAAGTCCCATTTGGCTTAGGCACCAATACGATAGGGCTAGACCACCCACTTTTGGACTCCTCAATGACACCCAGGGCCAACATGCGCCTTACTTCCTCAGAGACCGCTTGTCTCCGAGCTTCTGGAATACGGTAGGGCTTAACACGAACTTTCACTCCAGGGTCCGTAACTATTTCATGCTGCACCACATCTGTATTGCCTGTAAGGTCGGTGAAGCTGGCCCTGTTACGTCTTACCAATTCCCAGGTCACCTGTCTTTGATGTATGGACAGGGCATCCCCTATGGTAACCTTCCCAATATCTGAGGGTGCTTCCACTTGGGCTGTCAGGGACACTACCAGAGCTTCTCTGTCATGCCACGGCTTTATTAGATTTATGTGGTAAAGTTGAAGGGGTTTTCTCCTCCCTGGCTGATGTATCTTATAGTTCACCTCTCCAACTCTCTCTACCACTTCATAAGGACCCTGCCATTTAGCCAGGAACTTACTCTCCGCTGTGGGAACCAGGACCAGCACCCGATCTCCGGGGTTAAACTGCCTAACCCTAGCGGCCCTATTGTATACCCGACTCTGTGACTCCTGTGCCCTCTGCAGGTGCTCCTTTACAATGGGCATTACTTGGCTGATGCGATCCTGCATCTGGGCGACATGTTCTACAACACTTTTGTAGGGGGTAGCCTCACTTTCCCATGTCTCTTTGGCGATGTCCAGCATACCCCTAGGGTGTCTCCCATACAACAATTCAAATGGGGAGAACCCCGTAGAGGATTGAGGAACTTCTCTGGTGGAGAATAGAAGATATGGCAGCAGACAATCCCAGTCCCTCCCATCCTTTTCTACCACCTTTCTCAACATCCCCTTCAAGGTTTTATTGAATCTCTCGACCAATCCGTCAGTTTGAGGATGATACACCGAGGTCCTCAGTTGTTTAATGTGCAATAACTTACACAAGTCCTTCATTACCCTAGACATAAAAGGTGTCCCCTGGTCGGTCAGGATTTCTTTTGGTAAGCCCGTTCTAGAGAAGACTTGCACTAACTCTCGGGCAATACACTTCGAGGACGTATTTCTTAGGGGAATGGCCTCAGGATATCTGGTAGCGTAATCCAGTATGACTAAAATGTACTGGTGTCCCCGGGCTGACTTGACCAATGGCCCTACTAGATCCATAGCGATCCTTTCGAATGGCACTTCAATAATTGGCAGGGGAATTAAAGGACTCCTGAAATGGGACATAGGAGCGGTTAACTGGCACGTGGGGCAGGATTTACAGAAATTTACAATCTCTTGATGACAGCCGGGCCAAAAGAAACGTTTTAATACCCGCTCCTGCGTTTTCTCTGCCCCCAAGTGACCCCCTAGCACATGACTGTGAGCCATATCAAGTACCACCTTTCTATAGGGTACTGGCACCAACAACTGTTCCACAATTTCATCATGTACTTTTACAACCCTATACAGCAAATCATTATTTACCGAGAAATGCGGAAACCTTCTCTCGGCGTCTGGCTCTTGCGGGACCTCATTCAGTACCGTTACCTGGTCCCAGGCATTTTTTAGGGTGAGATCTCGCAACTGGGCCGTTCCGAAGTTCTCACGTGACACCTCCAGGTCCGGCACGTTTTGCTCAGAGGGGGACAACTCTTCCTCGCCTCCTGCCAATACAGCTAATGGAAAGTTGTCAGTGATATCAGTGGTCACCCCTACCGCATCATATTGTACATCCTCCGCTAGGGGAACTGGACTGAGGGGTTGGGGACTCACAGCCCTCACAGTGTCACCTTGGGGTGGTGACCAAATTTCCCAGAACAGAGGAAAGTCCCTTCCCAGAATTAGGGGATGTAGCAAGTCCCTTACGATGCCCACTTCCTGGCTTAGAGTCCCGCAACCAGTCTCGATAGTCACTGTAGCCAGTGGGTAGTGCTTAGTGTCCCCATGAATGCAGACCACCCCCACCCGTTTCTCCGGGGTTACCAGGTCATGCGAAACAGCAGCTCGTAGGAGGGTGACTAAGCTGCCAGAGTCCAACAGGGCCACCACACTGACCCCATTCAAACGGACCTGGCATTCCCGGGGACCTGGCCTTGGCAGGGGCACAGCACTGCAGGCAGGGTGAGCAAACATGGAGAGGCGACGGGTGGCACCACACTCCATAGACTCCTCCTGCTGAGGACAGTGCGCTGCAATATGCCCCAGTTGTTGGCACCTCCAACAGCGCACCTCTGCTCGGCCACCCAGGGGAATTTTAAGGGGGGAAGTACCTTTTCTGGGCCCACCAACCTCTCTCTTCTAGGGGGACCACCTCGACTCGGTCTCTGGACACGGCTCTCCTGGTCCTCCGCGGAGAAGGCTTTGGCGCTTGGCCCCTGGGAGCGACCTCTGGAGCACCCAACGGACTGCTGGGCTGTACTTTCGGGCCCCAGATAGGACTCTGCAGTGGTGTACCGCTCCACGAGGGCAATCAGCTGATCCAGCGTCTTGGGGTCTCCCTGGGCAACCCAGCGATGCAGCTCTCGAGGAAGTCCACTCGCGTAGCGGTCCATGACAATCCGGTCTACGATGGCGGATGGACTCAGCACCTCAGGTTGCAGCCACTTGCGCACAAGGTGTAGTAGATCAAATAGCTGGGAGCGGGGCGGCTTATGCTTCTCAAACCGCCAATCATGGACTCTGCGAGCCCGCACCGCAAGGGTGACTCCCAGCCGGGCCATAATCTCAGCTTTAAGGAGGTCATAGTCCTTGGCTTGCTCTGTAGACAGGTCAAAGTAGGCCTTCTGCGGTTCCCCGATCAAATATGGCGCCAGAACTTCCGACCATACGGCAGCAGGGAGTCTCTCTCTTTCCGCCAGCCTCTCAAACACCGCCAGGTATGCCTCCACGTCGTCATCAGCGGTCATCTTCTGCAAGGCGCGCTGTACTGCCTTTTTACTGTGCACGACCCCCGAAAAGTCTTCCGTCCTCTGGGCAGAAACATTGTCTCTAAGTGCTGCAATCTGTTCCAGCAACAGACGGTTGGTTTCTTGCTGGTTGGCATTGGCCTGCACCAGGTGCTTGCACAGTTCCTCCATTGCTGTGGGCTGGTTAGGCAGGAATGCAGCAGCCTTCACCCAGGACATACAGTTCCCAAAACGTATAAAAGTCCAAAATGTATGCTGCTGTTACCCTTAGCAACCAGTGCCCGCATCCTCCACCATATGTGGGGACTAGCGGTCACAGAGGTAGGCACAAGCGGGATGGTTGCAACCAAAAATATAGGGTTTTATTTTAGAAGCAAAACAAACAGCAAAACAAACAGGCAGTCTTATGTCATTGGCTTACGTCAGCCGTCAAGCATGCAGCACAAAACATAATAGATTTCAGCATCAAAAAAACAAGGCACAATTGTTATACTCCACCGTGTGGCAGGTGAAGTCTCTGTGTAGCAGACCTCCTCGGTCTGGTTGGGTGTTCAGTAGCAGGCTCCTTCCTGCTCAGCACCCTCTGGAGAAATGACTCCTGACACTAATCAATCCCAGGTTGACTCTCTCACCTGGTCTCTTCCTGCACAGGCTTTAAAGGCCCAGGGATACTGGTAAAGCCTGGACCGGAGGGGTGAACGGCCCTCCTACCCACGCTAAAAGCCGTTCAGAAAAAGCAGCCCCAAAAAAGCTGCACAGCAGCTATAAATAAAACTAAAACAAACATGCGTAACCTATGGTTACCTATTTACACTGCTGACTTTTCCCCACCAAGGTCCGGTTCCTTGGGGCCCCTCTAGTGCAGTTCTCGTGCTGCCATTCTGCTGCTGTGGAAAGACCAGGCTGTCCTACTGGATCGGCCTCCCGGACATCCCTGGAACGTCCTGACCATGTGCAGCATACTACTAGGGACATACCTTCCATCCACTATTTCTTTTAGTGTATACCAGTAAATTGATGGGATTACAAATGAAATAGTATATTACCATAAACATATACTTCTAGTCAAATTTGCTCTTGTTTACAAACATTACAATTCTTTCTAACAGCGTTATGTAGATGCCAGCATTATATCCAACATATGGTACATGAAGATACAACCACCTGAGAGAAAAATCAAGATTCCATATTGCCATATAAAAAGTTATTAGTTAAGGAATCCAGAGCTGTGTGGTCTTTAAGAGGTTAATCAAATAACACAAAAACACAGTAGGTGAAGAAACTCTTTAACAAGTATAAAAAGATCTCAAAGAAGCCATTTCTACACAACATGTTATTGGCCACTGCAATCCGAAATATAATGTAAAACATACCTTTATACTGAACTTACCCTGTTATCTTTCACATGATACTTTAAACCAAAATATATGATTTTTCAGATCTAAGAAAACAATACTATTTAAATCATCAACACTGAAGATAAAAGAGAACATCCAAATTCCATACATGGTGTTTCATGTAGACTTCCGTCCTGTATATAAAAAGTAAATGCATTCTAAACATCACATTTAGGCAAAAGTCATCCACCAAAACATAGAAAGATATACAGAAGATTTGTAAACAATAAATCCATATTCCTATTTCCGAGACACACTTTAGATGGGAAGCTCAGTCATTAATGAAGCGTGTTAACATTTATTCACAATAGACACAATAAGGACATGATTTTTCAGAAAAAATGCTTTGACAAAGACATGCATGTTTGATTCTCAATGTGATACCATCTGCTCTGAATTAATTGAAGGACTACTTTAAGAATAGTTCATTAGTGTGGTTTTGCATCACCCATAGGACGTGGGTTGAGGATGACTCCTGAGTCACGGAAGTTGGGATTTCTTTTATATGTAAATGTTTATATTTTAGGCTTAGGTGTACAGAATAAAGTAAAATGGTTGAAATCTTATATATACAAACCTCATTTTATCTTAAGAAACTATCATAACAAGCAAATACAAACAAACATGAAAATTAAAATATCCATTGTTCCCAAAAACACCATATTATATAAAGGATGTTTACAAAAAATGTAAAAAGTGTCAAATATTTAATGGATTATTTACATTTTTATTAGTAATTTTATTCCATACATTTTTGAACTGATGAGCATTTAAGAGCAAAGTTTGAATACATTTTTATATATTGCATATATTGTTTTTAAAATAACCATCTCTTAATAATTCTATATATTCGCTTACCATTATACAGTATGTGGTTTGTTGTTTTTCCACGTAATTAAACCTACATTGTTACTTTGTTCCCTGCTTGCAATCACAGCCAATTGTCCTCCTTTTTTTTCCTTTAGACCACATTTACTATGCAATTATGAGATTTACAAATACACATTAGCTAGAGTGGGTGGCCAATTTTAATGCCTATTTTCCTATGCTCTAAATATAGTCAGAATTCATGTGGGGTTTCTATTATGTTGAAAGACAACATTTACATTTGCTTTAACGTATTATTTGGAATAATCTTTAGAAGAATTAATACGTTAACCGAATTTTTAAATGTCGTTGGTCATTTGACTACTAATTTGATTGCAGGGTTGTTTCAATGTTTTCTCGATGACAACTGGTACTATTCAGTTGGTTGTACAGTGACGCAAGCCACCAGACCCATTATTATCTAGACTACGTGATGAGTGTCGTTTGGGAATTAAATATCACTGATTTTCTACGCAAATCACAGTTTACTCTATATTCATTTTAGTGATTTTGATAGGACCCAACGAATATTTTCAAGTGATTATATTTAGGTAAATTGAATAAACTGATTTTATGTCTTGGTTCCAACATTTATCATATTGATGCATACAGTATTATACACATTTAATAAAGATTTTCTTTACATATATATGTCAGATACAGGCTGTACATTATGATTTTTCTGCTAAATTTATTGTCATTGTTTTATATGAAGGTTAAGTGGATCTTCAATGTGGATATAAAAAATGTATTGTGGAATATTGAAATTTGTGTGTTCAAAACCTCAATCTAGCCTTAGAATATGCTATTTAATTACCTGAGTTAAAAATCTGATCACTTTGCTGTCTACAGCTTATATTGAATCTGAGTTGCCTTCTACTTGAAGGTAGGTATTACCAATTACAGTTGCTTAAGTTTACAATACTTTCTAACATTATATAATAGTTTTCCTTATTTGCAAGTTGATATGTTAACCAAGCCAGACTTTGGATCAGAGACAGAGGAAATCTATGCTTTGATGACTCATTTTGGTTTTATTGGCATACTATGACTGTATTTGCTTAACCAGAAAGGTGGTCTGCACTACCAGAGAGATAAACTCGTCAGAGCCATGTGCAGCACTACCTGAGATTTACTCCCCTACCAAACCCTTATAAATGTGATATGTACAGTACATCATCATAAAATGTTGCTTTAGTGTACATTCTTCTATTTAAGTTTCTTTATATTGTGTAAAACAGGTGTCTATTGTATTTGCTTGTTATAATGTTAAAACCAGCTGTCACTAATAGTGCAATAGTGCAGTGTGCAAGACGACAAGCGTGAAGGATTAATTATTTCAGTAAAAAATATTGTGTTTACACAAATTAGTGGAAATCATGAACCATATTTTATGCCATAGTATTAATTGTGCAATAATGTCTATTAACATTAACGTTTATTAGGTAAGGCTCCAATATACACTTGTTACAACTTGTTGAGAGTATTGTTCGGTTCTAGGATTTGTTCTTACTTTTGATAAAAGAAAAAAGAAAAAACATATAGTTAGAACAAATCTGTAAAACAATTGTTGGATATTTACGAAAAAGAAAATGTAACACAAAATATGTTTTATACATAGTGGATATACATTTGTTGAATACATTGTTATACTTCATGGAAAGTGTAATAAATAACAACTGGAAGTGAAAGAGTTTATTTTGTAATTTTCTACGTTTACATAGATAGATAGAAAGATAGAAAGATAGAAAGATAGATAGATATATAGATGTAACCTGTAGTGTTTCATTCTCTATTGAAAGCTTCAATGTCTACCTTTATAAAGGTGTTCCCAACATAGACTTAGATGACATGTGACTCGCATATGCCATTAAATGGGCCTCCAACAGTTACAGAGCAGACTGGAGAGTCAGTCACACTTGTACATGGCTCTCCATTCTGTTCTATGGGAGTCCTGAGCAGAGAAAAACACAGCACTCAGCTGTGCTCAGAACTTCCATAAAACAAAATGGAGAGCCGTGCATAAGTGATACCAGCTCTCCCTCCAGTCTACTCTGTAACTTTTGGAGGCCTATAATTGGAATAACTGCGGGTCTCAGAGATGGGACCTTCACATATCAGACTTTGATGGCATATCTTAGCTATATACCATTAAAGTCTATGATGGAAACACCTCTTTAAGTGTGCATCTTTATTACCTGTATTGAACTGAATTTGTGCTTCTCAAGAAGAGAAATTGTATGCATACAGGCCTGGAACTAAAGAGGGTTATCACACATATGCTATATTTATAAAGAGCAATGGTACAGTGTTACACAGTGAGCATTCTGATTAGGCAAAATAGTCTTTTATCTCAAGAGTTGCTATCAGCAAATAGAGTTGCAAAAAAAGTAAGGCTGGGTTTACATGCTGCAACAATATTGTGGTCAAATTGTGGTTTTAACTGCAATCTTCCATTAGAGTTAAGGTAAAGGCTCTTGATATTCCAAACTAAAACACAACTCTTGTTCTTTTTAATCATTCTTTGGCGTCTTTACTTGTGTGATTTGGATCATTGTCTTGTTGCATCACACAATGATTTTCCAGCTTGATGTTATGAACTGCTGCCTTCACATTCTCCTGTAAAATGTTTAGATACAACATTAAAATCATTATTTTCTCAATGATTATCAAGCAACCTCAAACCAAAATTTTATCTTCATGCCTCATAGTTGGGTTTTTCTTCTAAACATAGCATTATGTATTTTGTGCTAAAAAAAGTTCCACATTTGTCTCATCTCTACACAGTATTATAGAAGTACTGTAAAATTAAGTGATTATAATTTAACCTCCTGGATTTTGATTATCCAAGAAAAATTATTTGTAGTAAATATGAAAGTGGTAGTGCTTGACTCTTGCCACTTAGATATTTTGTGTTAGTATGTTTAAGCTGATTAAAACGTAGAATGATGAATAATCCAGAAAAAAGCAGACTGTTTAATACCAGTTCAAGCTTTTAATTAAAGCAAAGTTTGTTATGAAATGTAAAAAACTAATTCACCCAGTCTGTGTAGGCTAAAAATGTTTAATACCATAACTTGATTATTTCTAAAAAGGTGATATTTTGAAGGCAGTGTAGTATTGCTAGGAAATGCCATTACTTTCTGATTGTAGAGGTCATGTCAATTTTATACCCAGCTATCCTAAGAATAATAGGCTTACACCACTAGTTTAGCAATGCAGCCGCTTTCCAGTTTTATCCCTTACAGCTAGGGTTTGTGTGACTAATTTCAGGGCCCCTTATAGCTGATGTATCTGGGCCCTCCTACCTAATACCAGTTCCTATTTTGCACCATCTCATTGGGCCCCTTTTTTAAAAAATTGATCAGGTTCCCTGATAAAGATACTACCAATACTGTCATGATGGCGATCCTGTTCACAACAGTGCTCCCAACTACCCACTGTGCAGAGAATTGCACCATGGCTCTATAAATAAGAAGTTTATATTGTCGTCTTAAATTTTTTTAACGTTGACATCTATGCTGACACTGATATTTTGACTATAAGGATCCATATCTTACCATCCACGTGGTGAACGTGGGACTACTATCATTTTATACATATTCATCTTGGCTATCTCATATATAAATTTGACTTGCAACCTTTTTACCATATGCTTAGTTATTCAGATTCTTGTAAAGTAACTGCGTTGTTACTGTTTTGCTCCTGGTGGTGGGACAATCTTTTTCTTCTCGTATGCTACAAATTACAAACAGTTTTCAAATTCCCTAATAGATCAGTGTGTTATTAGGTTGATTACCAAGTGAAAGGTCAATGTTTCGAGCAGCCATGAAGAAGATTTCCTAAGAAAAGCGAAACCACATCATTCAGTTCATTGGTAACGGTTTCTCTGCCATAAAATTGCCAAACTGCATCCTGTGAGCACCATGACAAGAAGAATAATAAATTAAGTCTGTCCATCCATTCCAAAGCCTAAAGGTGGACATCCAGGAAAAATATCGTCAACAAGTCGGCTCATCACAATGTCTATCTGTTCTGGTGCGAAAAACACAGCAGTGGAGTTGACTCTTATGCTCCATAAAAGTGAGATTCCAGACATTCATGCAAGCACCATTTGATGTACATTACTCAAGTCTGGAATGTTGGCCCAAAAAAAAGGTGAAGAATCATCGACTTCAATATCGTCATAAGAAGCATCTGCTTGAGCTTGCAAAAAAAAGTTTAAAAAGTGGACCGTAGAAGATTGAAAACAGGTGTTGCGGAGCAAAGAGACAAAAGTCTGTATGTGATATATCATATCTTTTCCATGTCTGTTGCAATCACTTGTTCAAGTGAGGTTATTCAAGTGGGGGGGTTGTTTTTACAGGCACAGGTCTAGTGGGACCTTTTGGTCCTTGTGCCAATTAGCACAGAGGTGCTAACACAGAAAGGTGGGAGAAGAATACACATAAACCAGAGGATATGTCAGCAGGGACTCTGAGCACATGAGACAGCTGGGAACATAGAAGAGCTATGTTTTTATGAAGAGCTGAGTAGAAGTGTGGATAGCGGAGCGGCTGTGTATATAGTGTTTTTAGATTTTGCAAAGGTGTTTGACACTGTTCTAAAAATGTTTTTTGGGAAATTTTAGAACCCCTTGGGTTAGAAAAAACAGTGGTAACTGGATTAAAAACTGGCTATTGGATCGTACCAGTGAGTGGGGGTAAAATTATCCTACCGAGTGGCCCGGTTATGGGGTGGTGTGCACCAGGGCTCAGTTTGGGCCCCTTTTTATTCAATGATCATTAATGATTAGGGGGGGGGATCTTTAGCACGGTTTCTATTTTTTGCAGATACAACAATTTATGTAGAGTAGGCAATCTATGGAAATCTCAAATGCAAGAAGTCCGGACAAATGAGTTTTTGGGGGACCACTTGGCAAAGTGGTCAATGTATAAATGAAAGGGTTTCCATTTGGTAGAATAATCGCGGCATCAATTTCCTAAGGAGAAAAAGGGGGAGTATCGCTTGCTGAGAAAGATTGGATTCTTGTAATCTAGAAAGAACAGCATGCAGTATCAATCATCTGCCCAAAGGCAAGCAAGATCTTGGCGTGTATGAAAATGGATTCGCTGGACAAGGATGTAATTTTACCGCTGTATAAAGCATTGGTGCGACCTCACTTGGAATATGTTGTTCAGTCCTCGGCTCCAGTTTATAGAAAAGATGTAATGGGACTAGAGGAAGAGGAAACCCGACGAGCAATCAAATTATAAGGGGAATGGGGCATCTTAGTTATGAGGAGAGGTTAGTAGAATTGAACTTATTTAGTGTTGAGAAAAGACGGCTCCAGGGGGACATAATTAATTTATATAAATATATAAATTTTCCCTACGAAAAGTATGGGGGAAAATTATTTCATGTAAAGCCCACTCAAAAGACAAGTGGACTTTCCCTTCGGCTGGAGAAAAAAGGATTCAGTCTGCAGAAGAGAAAGGTGTTCTTCACTGTGAGAACTGAAAATCTGTGGAACAGCCTGCCTGAGGAGCTGGTCACAGCAGGAACAGTTGCGAGTTTCAAGAAAGGCTTAGATAACTACCTGAAATGAAAGAATATTAATACGTACGTAGCCATGAAAAATTCTGGATCCTATCTGGTGACGGTTCTGTGGTCTGAGATGGGGTCTTTCCTGAAGCAGATTGGTTCTTGCCTTGTGAGTTCCAGGGCATACAGCACTGGGGAGGCTGGGCTTGAAGTCCTTGTCTCCCTCTTTTTACCCACATTTTCCCCACCCTTGGTTGAACTTGATGGACACGTGTCTTTTTTCAACCATACTATCTACATAACTATGTAGGACAATGGGAAGAATTATACATCAAACAAATTTTGGCAATAATCCATGTTTTCCATGATTCACTTATGAGATTACTAGTGTTGAGCGATTGCGTTGGCTATCGAGATCGATCGATAGTCGATAGTCGGCCGCTATCGATAAGGTTTTTCGATAGTGAGCATCGATTATGAGGATTACCCATTAAAGTCTATGGGAGATCAGCAACACTTCATTATGACACCCAAACAAGGCTGGAGAAAGCTGAAATTAAACATCCACAACAGGTCAAATGATACGTCCCCTACATCTTAGGCAACACATGCCTAGGTTATAAAAGTCAAAGAAAAAAAGTCACAGAAGCCATTTACTACCCTGTCATTGTACCGACAGCCTGACCCTTAAAACCTGCAATCACCCACAAATTAAAAAGTTGCCAGAAGGACAGTATGATTTGAACCATCATCTTACTTTTACTGGACATTGAATATCCCTTCCGGAACGCAGCCATGAGCCCCAAACCTGCATGACCCCCACATTTTAAAAAGTGCCAAGTGGCCGGAAAAAGGAGTCTTTCAACCACCATTTTAGTTTCACTGGACATTGACTATAACCTTCCTGGTCCACACATGAGCCCCAAACCTGCATACCCCCACATTTAAAAAGTGCCGAAAAGAAGGAGTCTTTCACCACACCATTCTTTAGTTGAACAGGACCAATGAACTATACCTGTCCTTGGCCCAGCATGAGCCCCAAACCTGCATGACCCCCACAATTTAAAAAAGTGCCGTGAAAAAGGAGATCTTTCAAACCCACCATTTTAGTTTCACTGGACATTGACTAATACCTGTCCTGGCCACAGCATGACCCCAAACCTGCATGACCCCCACATTTAATAAGTGCCGGAAGAAAGGAGTCATTTCCAACCACATTTTAGTTCACTGGACATTGACTATAACCTGTCCTGCCCCATCATGACCCCAAACCTGCAGACCCCCACATTAAAAAGTGCCGGAAAAAGGAGTCTTTAAACCACCATTTTAGTTTCACTGACATTGACTATACCTTTCCTGGCCACAGTCAAGACCCAGGGCCGGAGTTACATGGTGCGGTGAAAGCCCAGGCTGGCGTCCGTCATCTATTAACACGCAGGTTAAAATGTCCTGATGACTCAGCAAACGAAAACTTCGTGCTGAAGCAGAGTCGGAAGCGAAGTGTGAGAACCAGCCGTTCCTCTGTACAACAGTAAATACCTGGGTAGCGCTTTTGCCCCTCCCTATGAGTGTGGACCAAATTGAGCTTTACACTTGGAAACACTGGTGGTTTATCGCTCCTGTTACACCCAGGTGCCCTTTATCTTGGCATTTCTTTTTCTCATTTTACTCAACGTGCTGGAGGAAATGGTCTCTGTACTTTGTTCTCTGTCTGTTCTCCATACTCCAAGTTTCTCTGAATAACCTACATCTGTCAAGTTTTCCTGAACCTCCCTTTGTACAATTCCAGAGGAATTTTTTTTAACAGCTATTTTGTACCATGCAAGTTTTTTTAGTACTTTAATTCTCGAAAACACATTTTAAAATAGGAAGAATCCCACCAGTCTTTGTTTCACTTTTTTTTCAGTGTATTAAATGGTTTTCTCAATACAGGGATTGATAGCTATGTTAAAGATTTGCAAAAACAAGTCATTTTGGCAATACTTGTCCATTAACAGTGTCCTACCTATTCCTGGTTTTTCTGGACAGCAACCATTCACCCTGGTATACCACTCTTGCAATTGTGCAGAACAAATTGTCTGTTAGAAACAACATTTTTTAGAATAGGACCTGTAGTATAGCTGCCATGTCACTAGCAAAATGCCCCCAATATTCAAAGCATGACCCTTGAAGCCCTTTTGTTGGTCAATTGTGAAGAACAAATGGTCCGTTAGAAAACAACATTTTTAGAATAGACCCTGTAGTATAGCTGCATTGCACAGCAAAATGCCCCAAAAATTCAAAGCATGACCCGTGAGCCACTTTGGATCAATTGTGAAAAACAAATGTCTGTTAGAAACAACATTTTTAGAATAGACCTGTAGTATAGCTGCATGTCACAGCAAAATGCCCTAGCCCCAAAAATTCAAGCATGACCCTTGAGGCCACTTTGGTCAATTGTGAAGAACAAATGTCTGTTAGAAACAACATTTTTAGAATAATGACCTGTAGTATAGCTGCATGTCCCACAGCAAAATCCCCCAAAAATTAAAGCATACCCCTTGAGCCACTTTGTCAATTGTGAAGAACAAATGTCTGTTTATGAAACAACAATTTTTTATAAAAGGATCTGTAGTAATTGCTGCATTTTCAAAGCAGCATGACCCAAAAAATTAGAAAAATGACTTCTCAGCCACTGTTTTAAAAATTGTGAGGGAGAAATGCCATTAGAAGCCACTATTATCCTATTCCAAAGGACCATAATTATAAGGCTGTATCTCACAGCAACATGACCCCAAAAAATTATAAATATGACTTCTCAGCCACTATTCGAAAAATTGTGAGGAGAAATGCCACTTAAAGTCACATTTCTGTTTTCCAAAGGACCATGAATATTAGCTGTATCGCACAGCAACAATGACCGTTCAAAAAAGTACCATTGACAATGCGAAAACTTCTAAGATAAAGTGAGTAAATGGAATACGGTGTTGTCATGAAACCTTGCTGTCTTTTAACAGTCTCCACACAGCAAAACCAACAAAATGAACTATGGGAACTGAGAATACAAATTGCAGTAAGAAATGATCATTTTAAAAAAAAGTTTTTCCAAAGAGGACACATTTCTGTTTGAAAAGGAATGTGAAGTACACCGGGCAACTAAATCGTGACCTCGGCAATTGGGCCACAACATATCAGAGATCCGATGCCTGATTCATCTTGATGAAAGTCAAACGATCATCCACATTAATCTGTGGAAAGCCGTATGCTTTTTGTCTGTAAGACTCCTCCAGCTGTGCTGAAGGTCTGCGCTCAGATTATGACGCTGGCTGACTGGGCAGGACAACACCTCTAGTGTCGTGACGAGCCAGCTCCGGCCATTCGTCCATTTTTTGGATACCCAGAAGTTTCTATGGTCCGAACACATGCAAAAACATCGGTGTTTTGAGACGCAAAAGTCGTGCACCATGATCCTTAAATCTGATCTCTGTGTGTTGGGATGTGTGCCCTGCATTGCATGCGTTGGTGAGGGTGTGTGTAACAAAGATTGCCAGAGGTCACCCATTAGGCTTCTGCCACCTGCCTCTGCGCCCAGCTGATATTCCGCCTACCTTGGTCACTCTACGTTGCTGTCACGTCGCTGATTGTTGTTCCACCGTGACATTTGGGGAACGTGAAGCAGGACGCTACAAAATTTCCTCCAGTTGATCAATCAGAAAAGGGTCTCCATTCCTCCTTTCATTTTAATCTTTATTAGGGTGGGTGGAAATGGATAAGTGGCTGATTATTTGTTTTGTACCGGGGATCCAGAGGGGTGGCCACCCATAACTGTTGTTTCCATTTTGATGGCCTTTAATGCGATGATCATGTGGAGGAATGGTTGCATCCAAGCACTCATGTGAGAGAAGGAGCCTGATTATCCCAAGCCTCTGGTCGAGGTGCACCTATCGAACTGATGCTTCCCTCATCTTCCTCCTCCGCCTCAAAGGTCGCGCCAACCTCTTTTCCAAGGCAGGGACGTCGGTAACATCGGTGTCTAGGAATAACCTCCTCCTCCTCCTCTTGCCATCTCGCACAGCTTCAACACGCCCTGGCTTGCCTTAGATGATGCACCACCGAGTCTGATGCGCCACACTTGCACAGCTTGTACCCCGAACCACTCGCCTAATGAATTCCCGATGAAATTAGGTGAAACTTTCGGGCCTGAGGATTTGACGGAGAGAAAAGGCTCCGATGTCCGCATCTGTGTCGTACTCCTCCTCCGTCGTCTGGCGGGACCGTTGTTTCAGAGTGTCCAACGATCGTTTCCAAGAAACTAAGATCACCACAATGCTCATGCTACAAGGGCATTGTCCGCCACTGACCATTTTTGGGGCTTCTTCAAAACTGGCAAGGATGGTGCAAGAGCTCTTCAACACAGCCTCCACTCTCGTTGGTTCAACACCCCGAGGTTCCGTTACCGCTTGCTTTGATCAGGCCATGTGTCACTTCGGACTGCGTATGGCATTGCTCTGCTTGCCACAATCGCTGGAGCATGTTGGGGGTGGAATTCCAGCGTGTTGCCACGACAACAATGAGACGGTTGACGTGGAGGCCGAGCTTACGCTGCAACGCAGCCCTGCGGGATGAAGCATGTGCGAACGGCGGAAGTGCGAACTCATAGCTCGAAGTCTGCTTCAGCAGCAGTCCATACCCGGGTATCTTTTTAGAAATTTGGGCACGACAAGGTTCATGACATGTGCAGTGCAAGGGATGTGCTCCAGCCTACCGATCTTAAGGGCGGACCAGCATATTTCGCCCGTTATCTGCACAACCACCTGCCGGCACAAGGTTCTTGTCACCCAGCCATTCGCTCGGTCTCCGTTGCTATATAGTCGTCCACAGCTCCTGACCTGTGTGTGGACGGTCCCCTCCAAGGCAATTAATTTCGAACACGGCCTGGATGTCTCTGGCACGTGATGCCACCAGAGGACCTTGGGGGAAAGAGCCCAGCACCATCCCTATCGCTAGTTTGTGAAGACGTTCGCCGAGCCAGAGAGCCGACCGACACCCCCCCAAGAGACATCCACTCCATCCTCCACCCATGAGCTTCACTGATATAAAGCGGCCTTGGCCGTGCTTACTAGTCCAATGTTCGCGTGGTGAGAAGGACTTTTCGGACACAGAAGCAGACAACGCGACTTGAAAAGTTTAGATTCCACGCGGGCTGCCATGCATGGACGAGCTTTTCTGGGCAAAGAATTGCCTGCTCGGCATCTGTATTGGGGGCAGGCGAGGGCCATACGTGGCGGAACCCATCTGTGTCCACCATACGGAAAGGCCACATTTCCAAGGCAAAAGCCTGGCAATAGGCCGACACTACAGCTTTTGGCTTCTGGTATGGTTTGGTGTTACAAGTTTTTCTACTGATCCCAAACCTGGAAGACAGAAGGCTGGCTGCTCGACTGGCCGCATGTACGGTCGTGCAGAGGTCCGTGCAAACTGGCGGGGAAGGAGAAGGGTATTGATGGGTCTCTGGAGGTGCTGGTGGTACTCGGGGCGACGGTTGAGGCTGAAGCGGAGGCAGATCCCTGATCATGAACTCTGAGAGACATGGGGGCAGCGAGAACTCTTGGTGGAGTTGGCGGAGGAGGAGGATGGCGGAGAACAGAGGGTGTGACAGTGGTTGGAGGCCCGGCGTCGGTCTGGCCTTTTTTGGCCAAGTGTTCCTCCATTTTCCAACTCATGCATTCGCTGCAAATGTGACTAGACAAGGTGGTGGTGGTTAACCACTTAAGGTTCTTCGCCTCTACCTTATCGTTTTAACGGCTAAAGGGGCGGCATATGGAAAAATGCGCTGGTGAATCGAGATAGGCTTTGCTCAAAGGAAGGCCCAGGCTTGAGAGGTCCTGGAACCATTTTGACTGCGATAAGCGATGGAGCGGGGTTTGCGCTGAACCGTGGCTGGCGGAATCATATCGCGGACTTCTATTCTGCGACCCGCCCTCTTTCCCCTTTTTGTGGCGGGACCCGTATTGACACTACCTCCATCGTCTTCCTCCTCGCCACTGATGAAGCGCGTCGCAAGCAAATTCTGCGGAAAAGACCAATGATGGATCCGCAATGTCGTCATCGACATCATCATCACACAGGTGACTGTCGTCCTGAACTTCTGCATCCAGAAGCTGCGGGCTAACAGGTCAAGGGTGCACTGCGAAGGCGTTGCCCGACCGCCTTGCCGGATTTTTGCCGATTGAACCGGCTTCCTCACCTCCTCTGGTGGCATCAGTATCTGGCGTCAGAGCATACTAAAAATCATCCCTTGATCTTTTAACATGCCTTCTGACCCCGAACCGCATTTGTCATCAAAGAGGTCTTCAGACAATGGATTATCCACAGTTGTTGGTACACATTTGACATTTGGGTGCTGGCTTCATGTTGGACGATTCTGTATGATTGCTGAAGACGACATTTTGTGGCCCGTGACTTGGAGGACGAGGAGGTAAGCACTGCATAGATGCAGGTTGCATTAACCACTGAAGGACAGATTGGCGACGATGTTCGTTACTTAGATTCACAGGGCCCTGTCCCAGCGATGACAGGCCTGAGGTCCTGCAACTGACGATCCGCTGGCATGCGTGTTGTCGCCAGCACTGGAAGGAGCACCTTCTCTCGTACCTCTACCTCCATGTGCTACCCCCCTCTTTGCTCGCTTACCACCTGCATTTCGCTCCATGTCCAGAAATATAAAAATTTGAGAAGGTATGGAATAGTTTTGGAAAGTCTCTTATTAAAAGACGGCAAATCACAGCTATTCTCAAATCCCTCTAATCAAAACAAAATTGCTGGATTCAAATTTAACTGCAAGGTGTCTATCAACAAATCTGGACTGGGCAAAAGTCCAAAAAACACGTATCTGTTATGTTTTGGTATAATAAATGGTATTTTTTGCACCTTTCAATTCACCTTGTGGTGAATATAGAATTGCTGTTTTAAGATTTACGTAGATGCTGCGTCAATGAACAGTACTGGGTGCGCAAAAGTCAAAAAACACGTAACTGTTATGTTTTGATATAATAAACGGTATTTTTTGCACCTTTCAATTCACCTGTGGTGAATATAGAATTGCTGTTTTAAGATTTACGTAGATGCTGCGTCAATGAACAGTACTGGGTGCGCAAAAGTCAAAAAACACGTAACTGTTAGTTTTGATATAATAAATGGGATTTTTTGCACCTTTCAATTCACCTGTGGTGAATATAGAATTGCTGTTTTAAGATTTACGTAGATGCTGCGTCAATGAACAGTACTGGGTGCGCAAAAGTCAAAAAAACACGTAACTGTTATGTTTTGATATAATAAACAGTATTTTTTGCACCTTTCAATTCACCTGTGGTGAATATAGAATTGCTGTTTTAAGATTTACGTAGATGCTGCGTCAATGAACAGTACTGGGTGCGCAAAAGTCAAAAAACACGTAACTGTTATGTTTTGATATAATAAACGTATTTTTTGCACCTTTCAATTCACCTGTGGTGAATATAGAATTGCTGTTTTAAGATTTACGTAGATGCTGCGTCAAGAACAGTACTGGTGCGCAAAAGTCAAAAAACACGTAACTGTTTATGTTTTGATATAATAAACGTATTTTTTGCACCTTTCAATTCACCTGTGGTGAATATAGAATTGCCCGTTTTTAAAATTTACGTAGATGCTGCGTCAATGAACAGTACTGGTGCGCAAAATCAAAAAACACGTAACTGTTATGTTTTGATATAATAAACGAT
>JAODAL010010721.1:0-103606 GCA_025379985.1 Phyllomedusa bahiana | reverse complement strand
ACAAAAGTTCGTCGGGTGTTTCGCCGTTCTTCTGAATACGGTTTTCATCCAAATGCATCTTTTTCCAAATCTACTTCTGCCTAGTGGGTGGGATGTTATTGTTAAGGTCTTTGACAGTCGGGCCCAATTTTAGAGAACTTGCTCCGCCCAGAGCATCAAAAAAAGGGAAAGGGTGACAGGAGGCGTCTCTGCTCCAGGGGTTTTTCTGTGGGGGATAAGGTTTGGTTGTCCACCCGTAATCTCTGCCTTAAGGTGCCTTCCGGTAAATTAGCCCCACGATTTGTGGGTCCGTATGTGGTGCAAGAAGTAGTTAACCCGGTGGCATACCGTCTGAAGTTACCTCCTTGTCTCCGGGTACATAATGTCTTTCATCAGTCATTATTAAAGAGGTACATACCAGCTATGACTTCGCCTTCCAAGCCCCCTCTCCTGTAAACGTTGAGGGTGAAATGGAATACGAGGTTGCTCATATCTTGGACTCCCATAGAGTGCAGAGATCCCTACAATACCTGGTCCACTGGAAGGGTTATGGTCCGGAGGAGAGGTCGTGGGTTCCGGCCAGATTCGTTCATGCCAAATCTCTGATCAGGGAATTCCACGACTCCCACCCGGACAAACCCGGACCAGGGAAGGGTCCAGTGGCCCCTTCTAAAAGGGGGGGGTGGTACTGTCACGGCGCACGTTGTTGCCGTGGCGAAGCACGGTGCTACATGGGTTAATCCCTCCAGTCAGGTGACACGCCCAGGGAAAATCCTGGCTGATAGGATTGACAGCTCGGATTCAAATCAGCCCAGAGGTTGTGTCGCTCAGGCCAATAGAGGAGTCCGAAGGCCGCACCAATCAGCTGATGGGGCGCTGTCCGGGTGGCTCATTTAAACCAGCTCAGTTTGCTTCATCTTTGCCTGTGAAAGGTTCCCTTTTGCGCTTCTCATGTTTCTCCGTTTGCTTGTTTACTTGTTACCTTGACTTCGGCTTGCTTCCTGACCTCGCTCTTGTCCTCTGATTCTGTACCGCGTTACCTCCTGGTTTTGACCCTTGGGCTTGGCTTACGTTATTCTCTTGCTTTTCCGATTTGTGGCTTTTGCGTACCCTTACCGTTATCGACCCGGACTGCTGGCTTTGCGTTTCCCTGACGGACCTGCGCGTAGGAGAGTAGGGACTGTTGTCCAGTTGTGGTCTGCCATTTAGGGCAGCACGCCAAGTAGGCAGGGACAGTGGGTTGGGTGGCAGTCAGGGCCCACTGCACCTCCTCTGACGTGACAGTATGATTAGTGTTTCTTATATAAGTACTTTCCACATGTTTAAATTTGTGTACTCCTAAATTTGACAAAGTTTTGTGTATACCTCTGCTTTGGTTGTTTCCCTCTAAACCAGCTCAAACTCTGTCTTGGGTACAGGTGCCCCAAACTGCACACAATATTGCATGTGTGGTCTCACTCTTGGTTTGGAAAGTGGTGGAGCTAGTCTCTCATCAAATGCACCTAGACTTCTTGTGATGCACCATATAATCATTTTTCCTTTTGAAGCAGCTAAGGAAATAATGTGCATTTGACCACCACTTTAAAAATTGTGATGTATGCTTCAGTTTCAGCTTGTACCATTGCAGCTTGATTGACACGGCCAGCAGAGACTTCATCCAGGTCCTGAAACGTGAGAAAATGCATATTTGATAGAAGTTACTGTATTTTTTCAGTACTAGCTGCAGAGCTAAAGAATGTTAGCTAATGTTGATGAGTAACACAAATAGCCTGATTTCACTTATCAACTGCTTTTTTTCACTGCATAAAACTAACAAGGTTATACTAAGGGAATTGACTTAAACAAGCAATAACATCCAAACACATAGCCAAAAAATTATATTAGTCTTCACTCCAGGACTCACAAATGTCTTGGCTCGTCTGTGATTGATATTATATCCTTCAGGGTCTGTTCAGGATTTGGCAAAGGGCCACACCAAGAAGTCTGACACGACCTCTGGTTTTCACCCATTAACCTCTGTACAGGGAGTTGGTGTTTGCTGCAGGGGACTCCCAGATCACTAATTCCAAAGCTGACTTCCTTGACAATAAATGCAGTACCAGGGAACAGACAGAAACCAAAGGTGGTTTAAAAAATGGGTTGAAGCAGGCACAGTTTCAACAAGGTCAGGAATGAGACTTAAGTTCAGAGCAGGCTGCAGTCAAAATGCCGGGTCAATGGATAAGCTGAGGAATTACGGTACAGAATTTTCTAGCGTACACCAAGAGGCACACTCAAACAATCAAGCAGGGATGTAGGGGAATTGTCCCTTTAAATAGCCAGATCTGTACATTCAGCAGAACATTTTTCATAAAACTGAGATACCATAATTGATAGCAGTTGAACTTCCTCTTAGTTCCGTTTCAACTTGTATATATATTTATAGTAAACTATACAAAATGTTTTCCCATCAATTTTTCTTTTAATTCAACATTTGTCATATAACTAATGATATAAATACATATATAAAAAATCATAGAAAAATGTTGTATAGTCAAGGTTAGCAGCAATGCATCCTTGGAATGCCAAGTCCATGTGCAACCCACCATTACTAGGTCCAACCCAGGTTAGCAGGGAGCAGCTGGGTGACGAGCGGACTGCACACCTGTGAAACATTTCGAAGGGGTTAACCCTTCTTTGACAAGGGTTAATCCCTTCAAAATGTTGCACAGGTGTGCATCCTGCTTGCCGCCCAGCTACAGCCAGCTATCCCGTGTTGGACCTTGTAATGGTGGATTGCACATGGACTTGACGTTTTGAGGAAGCATTGCCGCTACCCTTGAGTATAGTTATTTCTGTAATGTTAATATGGCATTAGTTACATGATAAATGTTGAATTAAAAGAAAAATTGATGGAAAAATATTTTGTACCCCAAACTCAAATCATATATTATATATATATATATATATATATAATATATATATATAGTATAGATATATATATAATATATATATATATATATATATATATATATTATATAATATATATATTATATATAATATATATATATATAAATCCACCCTTTACATAGCCACCAGTATACTGTTATCGGAGAGGGACAAATTGGCAGCGTGTACTGGGCCTTTAAATTTTTAAATTCAAGAGAACAGCACATGTTCTAGAGAACATCTTCATCAGACAAAGAGGATCAGCCCAGCCCACAAAGTGCAGCATTCCAAGGCAGCAGCAGCAGAGAGGATGGGAGTATTAATGGCTTATTGGTGTCATGGTGACGTTCGGTCACTATGCCTCTCATGCGTCTGAGGTTACCCTATTCCCACAGGGCACTCTCTGAAGGAATTAGTAGTACTCAACTTTCTGGGATGGTGGGTGAGGTGCCCGTGATGTTTAGTGCAGACAAACAGGCAGGAGTCCAGACTGACAGACAAAATCGCTTCTCTTTTACTCAGAGCTAAATGGGTTACAAACAGCTTTAGCTATTCACAGAGTCTCTTTACAAATCAGCAGCCTGCACAACTTACTTCAAGAAGCACCACCAGGAACACAGAAAAAGGTCCCCAAAGTACTGGACTATTCAAACAATGAGCCTTCCTTAACCCCAGGTGATCCAGACATCTTTCCTTCAAACTGAAGTAGTGTTGAGCCAGGCCAGAGGTGAACTGTTCATCAGCAAGCGTGAGGCCTGTAGGGAACGCAATTACCTCACAATTCAAATCCTGATGTCTCCTGTTCGGGCAGCAGCAACCTCTTTCATTCAGAATCCTTTGGGTTGTTTGGCCAAGAGCAGGAGAAGGAAACTGGACCCCAGCTAGCATGAGTCCAGTGTTGTCTTGTCCATAAGTGGGATGAAGTAATAAACAGAACAACAACAATCTAAAAACTAATCTCACCAAAATAGTTGTAGGGCAATTTATAAACTTTGACTCGCACTCTTGGTCTCCTAGGCAACATCTCTTGCTGTTAGCTTGTGCAGTACTTTAAGGCTGGGTCTACACAGCAATGTTAAAATGTCATCCAAAATCCGATGGCTTTTTAACATTGCTGAACCACGATTATTGGCGCAGATTTGCGCTAAAACTCACGGTTGGTTTTTGGATTTGCCATCAGCACTGTATATTCAATCCGGCGGGTGATACAACATGCATCGGAATCTGTCGAATTTCCAAACCAATTCTAAAAAATTTGTAAAGACTACAGCATGAATTTTTAATTGTCTCTATGCAGCACTGAGTACAGTCACATTTTTGGCAGATTCAAAATACTGAATCCACCGAAACTCCGACAAGAATTCCATGCAGGTTAGACATAGACTAACCATGTTCATGCTTAATTCAGCTTAGTCATACTTAGACAGCAGTTATCCCATGCAGTGTAGACATAGCCTAACCATTTTCATGCTTAATTCAGCTTAGTCATAATTAGACAGCAGTTTTCACATATTTAAAACAACAGCAAAGAGATTTCCAAAGGGTCAGGTACACTTGCATGTAAATCAACACATCTTATTTCTATAACTGCCATTATAAAATTTTAGTAATGCGCAATAATATCTATCCTGTACATTACAAGAGTGGCTGCAAAAACCCAGGGGATAGTTGCATGGAGTGGTACAGAGGTGAATAGCTGCATCTCACTGTACCTCATGATACCACATTTATGGCATACATTGCAAATGATGCTTAAAGATCATATACACTTCATTATTATTATTATGTGATCTCCCTCCCAAAATTTGCATAAAGGGTTATGAAGTATAGGAGAAAAGTTGCAGGAAATGGCTCATGAACAACATGTAAGAACATGTACTGTAAATGCAATCCCATTTATACCAGCAGTCAGTTGACCAAAGGTAAATGAATGGTATCAAAGAATCTAAAACCCGTAACATTATATAAATATATTGCTACTGTTTGCACAACACAGAGGGATGTACCTCTCTGCAGGAGAAGCATGTAGTGTATGAAGTGTTGTTATGAAAGCTTGAGGCTATATGACAAACAAGTGGTTGTTGTAGCCATGTAAAACTAAACACTACATGATTTTTCTAAAAAAGGCACAAATTGTTTCAGAGTGACTCCGGGCCTTTTATTTCCATTACAATAATGTGCATTGATGCACAAGAAATAAAAACTAAGATATGTTCAGAGTATCTGGAGAATTTATGCGTTTTCTGGTCCCATTGAAGTAAATAAGGGTTTTAGAAGTCTTTTTTTGTCATAGCTGAGTGCAAGTTTCCAGAATAAACACAATATTTTTGGGAAATGAAAATAGTTTGGAGACATCTGTGACATATTAGATACATTTTAAACATAAGTGAAACTGTGCAACTTAAGTAAGGACCAAAATACCAGAGGAATCAATATTTTTTTTTAAAAAGTTGTAAGCAGCTGCTTAGCTCTTGGACGCCATCTTGGGGGTCTTTAGCCCACAGGATCACCGCTTATGGTAAGTGAGCTGTCACTAAAACATCTGTCACATGGACCATATGGTTTCTGTCCAATTGGTTGAGGCCACTTTTTTTCAGGCACAGGTTTACAGCACATAAACTGCAAACAAACTCTGGCCATCTGGCCACTAACTGAACCTTCTCTAACCAGTGGTCTATGCCTACTGCACAGCCCCACCAAACCAGAGCCTTCACCAGATTCCCCTAGTTCAGGTTCCCCTCCAGCCTATTGGGGTAGTCAGAGCTTCCTCCTCAGCCATGCTGTCGCTCCCAGCTTCAGGTAACAACCACACCCCCTGTCTTCCTGTGGCACCAGGCTTTTACCAACCTGGTAAAACCTGGACTTGGAACATGGGAATGGCCTCCCATCCTTGACTATAGCCATTCCAGGAAGCCAGCCCATACGTAGCTGTATCACAGCCATACTAATGGCTACTACACGTGTCATTAACCTAGCATTACCGACCTCAAACCACTGGCTTCCTCCACCAAGATCAGGTCTCTTGATGGCACAGATGCTGCAGACCTTAGGCTGCAACCAAATCCATTACAGAAACCTGTGATCTAAAGTCACTCTGTCACACAGTTTACAGACAAATAAAGATCAGCCTCTATAAGCTTTTATTCACTTGTAATAAACATCGAAATTGATTTTTGATATCAAACTCACTTGATGTTAGTTTTTAATTTCTGTCGGCATATGCACACTTTATTTTCTCAGAATGTTGCCTTGTCTTGGTCTTAGCTCATCTTCTGGTCTTCTTGTAGCAGTGTTACCAAAGTCAAACAGTAACTACTCTAGAGGCCATAATCTGAAGATAAGACCTAGAAGGTCCATTTATCTGTAAGGAGATTAAAGGGTTTGTCTCATTACATTGATTCATCTTACCTCAGTCCTGTTTTCTTGGCTTCATTTTGAATTCAGGGGCGTGTTTACTGGCTTCTACTAGACTGTAGTAGAAGCCAGGTCTGTAGCTATAGCAACCAGTGCTGGTAGCCTATCAGGAGAGATTGATCTGGTCTGTAGCTATAACGACCTGAGGAGCTGATGCAGCCCATACAAGAGGGGATATCTCAGAATAGGTAGGACTCTGTTAATGGACATATATTGCAAAGTGACTTGTTTTTGCAAGATCTTTAACATAAAAAGAAATCCTTGTAGTGCAACAACCCCTTTAAATTGCTTTCACTACTATAGTAATTCAAGGCATATTGCCAGCTTACTTCTCAACACATAGAATGCCATATTATCTTGCTGCACACTCAATGACAATAGCCCGCTAGGAGTTCCTTGCAAAAACTCCTCAATTGTATACCAAACACACACTTAGGGCCAATTCATTTATAATTCTATACTTTTTGAAAGATTTCATATAGGTGCATAACATAGTGCAGAGTGACAAACACCTTAGGCAATGCAAACATATAATAAATGTGGCAGTACTTAGCTGACATGCAGAATTTCAATAGTTATATGTCCATTATTTCATGGTAGAACACTGAAGGCTGGTATCGGTGGAGAGGAGTGCAGCAGGATGCTGCCTCGCAGCAGCACGACGTTTCGGAATGATTACTTTCCTTTCTCAAGCATGCGCTGTGAGGACGCGACTACCTCTTTATCCTAGTTCAACAATCGCACAGGTGTGTACAAGCTTACTGTGAATTAAAATCTAGTTTTGACTACTAGATATACAATACATTGTGTGCATAAATTAAAAACATTATCTTTAAATGAAAGAAGGTAGCAAGAGAATAGGAAGAACCTAGCTATAGACTTATTAGCTCGCTATAAGTAACATTTTAAGCTAAAGGATTCATTTAACCCCTTTGGTGCTATTGTGTCCATTTTTGAGATCCAATATGTTTCTCTCTGTAATAATTTTATTTTATCTTGTTGAGGATCTCTGTTATGGATTTGTTCCGTTGGTGCGTACTGGTAGTCGCGTCCTCACAGCGCATGCTTGAGAAAGGAAAGTAATCATTCCGAAACGTTGCGCTGCTGCCAGGCAGCATCCTGCTGCACTCCTCTCCACCGATACTTGCCTTTAGTGTTCTACCATGAAATAATGGACATATAACTATTGAAATTCTGCATGTCAGCTAAGTGCTTCCACATTTATTATATGTTTGCATTGCCTAAGGTGTTTGTCGCTCTGCACTATGTTATGCACCTATAAGAAATTTTTCAAAAAGTATAGAATTATAAATGAATTGGCCCCAAGTGTGTGTTTGATATTGCCAGCTTACGCCATAACTTTCTGATTTGTGGGGTTTTCAAATACTAGTATTGCTTTCAATAGACTTTTCAAGGCAATCAATGGACTGCTTTGATTGCGACTATGCAGGGAACCAGCTGAGGGGACCTTGATACTTTGTTCTGCACACCAATGATTTCCCAGAGGTCAGACTCTCATATTAGTATTGTACTGCAGTAAAAGAAGGGAATATTCCTTTAAAGGTGGAGTGCTGCTGTGTCACTTAGACTCTAGATTCTGTTTTATTTAGTAGCAAACTGAATTAGACACCAGAGGATCCACTTTTCTGGATGTTCCCCTTCTGGAGTTAACCGATGCAGCTATCAACTTGTATTACTGCTAATACAACATGTTTTATTATAAGCACTGTTGTACTGTATAGTAGGTGGTAAGTTTTCAGATGACCCCAAAAAAAGTTACATTGTAATAGAAATATAATTGGAGTAATGCCACAAAGGATTTCCTGTAACATGTAGAAGTTCTTAAATCATTTCAAACATCCATGCTGCTGCTTGCCACACTCAAGGCGACAACAACGAAATAAACTTTTCCTGGCTGCCATTCTGAATTTCTTCACTTTCCAGCTGTCAGGATTTCTTGGGCCAGTTGTGCCAATGGTGTGCTTTGTATGTAAGCTAGGAAATAAAAACTGAAATGATGAAAGTAGAAATAAATTTAGTAAGAAGGCACCTGATTAATAAGTAATTAGCATCCTGCATCTACTTCCTAATAAATAATTGGCGCCCTGCTTCAAAGTTGTTTTATCCTGATTGTAATATGGGAGTTAAGAATGATTTAAAGCAATGAACTGTTCTATTTGGAAAGAACACTTCCAAAAAAACAAGCAATGTCAAGAACAATACCACAGTATAAATAAATAAATAAATAAATCCATCAATAGATATGATTAGAGATGGGCGAATCGATTCTAACGAAGTGGAATTCGTTTAGAATTTCAGGAAAACTTCGGTTCGTAATGAAATCGAACTTTGGGGTGATTCGCGGGAACGAAGTGTGCTTTTCATTGATAAAATGGCTGCGAGCACATGGCGTTACATGGGCAAAGCACTCTGGAGGAAGAAGGGCATAGCCTGCATGACATGTGCAGAGATGAAGCCAATCAGAGACCCCCCGGATTCTTACCACCGAACATAAAAACCGGCGTGCCCTGGGGGCCACACTCCTCTCACTGTACGACGGGGAAGGTGCGCTGCGGGTGATAGCGCTTTCTGAAGAACGATTTTTTACCAGCATTTTTGTGGGGTGTCTCAGCTTGCTCAGAACGTTCTCTGAATTTTTCTATTTTTCTGATTTTTTTGGGGTAGGGAATTTAAATCCATCGCCCCACGCAGCGCAATACATTCAATACCAATGGGATCTAACCAGTTCCTGTTTTATTCATTTAAAGAAACAGCTTTTTTTACAATAAAAAAAAATACCACTTCATTTTGTGCTCAATTCTATTGCGAAATTTTAAAACCAGGGGTTAATTAACGTTTTTTGTTTGTGTGCGACAAAAATAAACCCGTTTTTTTTCAACCCCAAAATATATATTTTTTTTTTTGGTACCAATTCACAAGCAAAGGTTAATTAAAATTTTATCTATTGTTGGTGGCTAGAAAAACCCCATTGTAACACGCTCAAAGTACTAGTTTTTTGGGGCTAAATTCTATTGCGAAATTTACATCCCGGGTTTAATTAAGCTTTGTTTTGCGGTGTGCTGACAAAAATAAACCTCTTTTTCAACGCCAAATTATATATTTTTTTTTGGTAGCCAATTTTCACAAGAAAATTTTAATTAAATTTTATCTCTTTTTGTGTGGCGTAAAAATACACCATTTAACACCTACAAACTACTATTTTGGGGTGGCTAAATTTCAATTTCCCAAATTTTACACCCAGGGGTTAATTAAGCTTTGTTTTGCGGTTCGAAAAAAATAAACCGTTTTTTTCAACGCAAATTATTTTTTTTTTTTGGGTAGCCTAATTCACAAGAAAAGGGTTAATTACAATTTTATCCTTTTGGTGGCGTAGAAAATACGCCATTGAACACCTAAAAAGCTACTATTTGGGGTGGCTCAATTCTATTGCGAAATTTCCCTCCAGGGGTTAATTAAGCGTTGTTTTGCTGTTGTGAAAAAAAATAAACGTCTTTTTCAACGCCAAATAATATTTTTTTTTTTGGTAGCCTAATTCACAAGAAAAGGTTAATTACAATTTTATCTCTTGTTTGTGGCTAAAAATACCCATTGTAACACCTAAAAAAAGCTACTATTTGGGGTGGCTCAATTCTTTTGGCAATTTACACCCGGGGGGGTTAATTAAGCGCTTTTGCGGTGTGCTGCAAAAAAAAAACCGTCTTTTTCAACGCCAAATTTTAAATATTTTTTTTGGTAGCCTAATTCACAAGAAAGGGGGTTAATTACAATTTATCCTTGTTTGTGGCGTAAAAATACGCCATTGTAACACGCACAAAGCTACAAGTTTGGGGGGCTAAATTTCTATTCCAAATATACACCGGGGGGTTTTAATTTAAAGCTTTGTTTTGCTGCGTGCTGACAAAAATAAACCGTCTTTTTCAACGCCAAATATTATATTTTTTTGGTACCCAAATTCACAAGCAAAGGTTAATTAAAATTTTATCTCTTTTGGTTGCGTAGAAAATACCCCATTGAATACGCACAAAGCTACATTTTTTGGGGTGGCTAAATTCATTGCCAATTTACATCCAGGGTTAATTTAAGCTGTTTTGCTGCTGGGGGCTGACAAAAATAAACCCGTCTTTTTCAACGGCAAATATATATATTTTTTTTGGTAGCCAAATTCACAAGCAAAATTAATTACAATTTAATCTCTTGTTGTGTGCGTAGAAAAACCCATTGTAACACGCACAAAGCTACATTTGTGGTGGTAAATTCTATTCCCAAATTTTAATCCGGGGGTTAAATTTAAACGTTGTTTTTGCGTGGCTGACAAAAAAAAACCCGTTTTTTTAAACACCGAAATATTACTTTTTTCCTTGTAGCAAAATTTTCACAACAAGGTAATTAAGCCTGTTTGTTTTTTTTACTTTTAAGTAAACACCTTTTTTTGTAAACGACACATACAAGTAAATTTTTCCGGGCCATTTGGGAGCGAAATTTTTAATCCAAGGGTTACCCAAAGCTTTTTTTGGGTTCATTTGAGTCAAAAACAGGTTTTAAATTTATAAATACAGATAGTTTCATCAAACAGTGTCTGTACATTTTAGAACAAACAGTATGCCCAACAGAGAGGTGGCGGGCTCGCAACTGCGAGTGGCATTTTCACAAACATTTCAAAACGGGGCCCAGGTCGCACACAGCAAGGGACTTTCGCAGCAGGGGTCACTCGGTGGGGGCCACAACTGCCGCTGTCATCTAGCGGCCGTGTTTTTTGTTCACAACCAAGGGTTCTTGTTTTGGTTAATAGTCATCCTTTTCCCCCCCAGAGACTCGACAACCCCACCAAGAGTCGGTGGGAACCTAAACCCAAAACATTTTATTGGGCATGGCCCGGGAGCGGGGTCAGGGGCCCTCACCTGCCCTCACCTGCCCTCACCCCTCCATTCCCCCCAGCCGGGGGATTACAATTGGTCTGGGCTCACGCCACATATAGCGGGATGAAAAATTTGAGGGGGGGCATCACAGCTACGGGGCAGCGAAGAAAGGGGGCCAATATCCCCATTTCTTGCAGTAGGGGGCAAAGTATAGATGGGAGGGGCAGGGGAGTCATGGGGTGAGGGGCAGCCCGGGCTTACCAAGACCGTGAGGGGACAGTAGGACGATAAAACACAAATAGATATATGTACCGACCGCACTTGGGACCGGGGAAGCAAGGGCTTCACACGTAGGAAAAGGGGCGCACTTGCGCGTCAGGCAGCGGCGCAGCCAGCAAGGGGGTTTGTGTGGCCGTGAGTCACAGGGGTGCCAGTGTGAGGTCGGGAGCCAACGGGCCCCACGGGGTAGAAAACCCCTTCGCAGGGTCCAAGACATTAGCGGCACAGGGCCCTCAGCGAGGCAGGGGCGGCAGAAATCCCACTCATTGCGGAGCGTTGGCGGTAAAATCAGCTACCGCGGGTGGCATTCTTTGCTAAGACACCGGGGGAGCCAATATGGTATATGTAAATCTGTGGGCAGAAAGTGAAGCGGCCAGGGAGCTAACGTTGGCACAAGGGCCCCGCGTAAAACACATGCACGTCACCACCCGGGTGGCCGGGGAGAAACGGGCCAATGTGGTGGTCCACCCGCCGCTGCAGCAGCAGCAGCGGCCATCACGCATGCCATTTCACCAGTCGGGGGCCCACCACCTCTGCAGAAGGCAGCTTTTCTTTGAAAACCTCTCCCGGGGCCCAAATGCTCCTTCCTCGCTACTCATGTGCCACGGGTCGTTCAAAGGCGTTTTGTAAAGGGGGACAACAGTAGGGTTTCCAACCACCCTAAGGGGCAGCAGCTGACCAGCCCCTTTCCAATTTTTTGGTAACGAAACCCTCCCCCCTTTCCCAAAAGGGTGGACCGCACCATTCAGAAACAATGGCTTGTGCCGAGCCGAGATGGAGAGTTCCAACCGTAATTTCTTTTTTCCAAAAAACAGTCCCAGCACTTCATAAATATGTGAACGAAAGTGGTTCACCTTATTTACGGTTTTTTCCCCAAGGTACACGCAGCGCGGACGTCGGAGCTGTAACTACGGTCGGGCCATACAGTTTTTTAAAACCCCCCTGGTGAATGTGTTTCCTGCCCAGGCACACCAAAAACTTGGACAGGAGACGCCGCTTTCCCTCCTCCAGTTTTCCCAAACTGCTGCCCTGCCCAATGTCCCCCCTCCTCCCCCCACCACCACCCCTCACCTCCACAAGTACGCTCCCATCAACCACATGTGTAGGGCACAGCTTCACGCAGTTTTACCCCTTTCTTGCCTCGGCGAACGAATCACACAGGGGAGGAACTGCTCCGCTCATGCAGCAAAAAAACGATTTTGGCTTTCTCCCCGCCAACGCAAATCGAACCATGGTGACGGCAAAGGAGGAAAAATGGGTCCCGCTTCCCGAGGAGGGATGGGCCATGCCCCTGCATGCGCAAGGTTCAATCTGGTTGTAAAAAAGGGTTTCCCGAAGTCCTTTTCCACCGATCCTTTTAGAACATTCTGAAAAAGGGCCCGGAAAATGGCATGCACTTTTTCCATTCGAAAAAGCCAGGAACCCCTCCCCGATTGCAGCGGGAGAACGGGCCCCCCCCAACACGCCTGATATGCGATGTTTTCCCCCCCCTGGAATTCCAGCCTCACATGTTTTGGGCCGACGTATGAACAAGAAAGGCCCTTAAAATTTTTGATGACCAGGCGACAAATACTCCCCTGTGTAACTTTGATGCCCAGTGCAGTCATGCGTGACACCTCCGTTTGTTTTGCCATTCGAGGGGGCCACGTTTTTTTTCATCGCCAGGACTACGGGGTGTAACTCATTCCCCCTGCTTCATGTCCTGGAACAGATGCTGAAAAATCTGTCTGGGGAGGGGGCGGAGAGTGGCGACTACATCCCCGTGGGCCCCATGATCCGGGGGGGGACTGAAAATGGAGGGGAGGGAGGAGGAGGACATTGGGCGAACTTGTCTGTAAATGAGTGGATTTTCTACCCAGGTGACAAGAAGGGGGAGCAGGAGCAGCTGGGGAGGGGGATGGGGATGAGGAAACGAGGCAATGACCCCAAGCACCGGGCAGATACATGGAAATGGAGGGAGGGACCCCCCGGGGTCACTTTCAGAGTCCCCAGCAAGCTTATTTGCCTGGGTTTTACAGCCGAAAAAATCGCATCCGGCAGAGGGATGACTTCTGGCTCTCCACCCTATTGGGCCCTCGTACCGGTCCAAAATGGGAGCCTTTTTTTCCCCGCATTGAGAGGGAAGACAAACTCAAATCATAGGGAAATCCCCGTAATCAGTTGGGCCCCTGCCTATGGCGGCATCGCCCTCCCTACAGTCTGACCGGGGTTCCTCAGCGCTCACTACAACTGCCGCGGCTGCTGGGGAAAAGGGGGGGGGGTAGGAGCAGTACCAGCTCCTCACAAACCAAGTCTGGAGTCACTAAAAAGCAGCTTCCTTCACCCGCCCCTTGAGGAGGGCAGTCACCACACATAGCACAGGGAAAGGAGCATTCCCTGAACCAACAGTTTTGGCCACTTACAGCACCCGCCCCCCCCAATTTTGAAGATCCGCTGGACTACTGGGCAGCCAAACGGATGTGTGGCCGCAACTTGCCGATTTGCAGTGGAAAACTGCCCGCCCGGCCAGTAGTGTGGCATCAGAGCGGGGTTCAGTGCGCGGGGGCCACGTTACCCCAAAGAACCCGCTTGTCCCCCCGGGAAAAGTTGAACACGACCTTTTTCAAGTGAATCAGGGGGGATCCCAGGATTTCCCCAAAACCAAGCCTTTGGCGTCCCTCTGGGGGTTTAAACTAACCTGCCTCGCCACTATTCTGATGCCGCCACCCCCTATGCCAAAACATCTGCTGAATTTCTCCATCTGCCCACCCCGTCTTTCCAGGGGCTGGTATTGCCCCCCCACCCAACACTCTTTCATTGTGCCACCTATGTGCTCACTGCTGCTGCGTTGCTGTTGCCGTGACATCCCCCACTGTGTCTTTTGCCCCTCTGCGGCCTGGTTCTGTTTTGCCCTCCCGAATGTCATTTGCCACTCCTGACCTCATGCTGTTGCTCCTGTCTCACCTCCCTCTCTGCATTGTGCCACTGCCTGACCTCATGCTGCGCCGCGTACCTCCGCTTCAGTCTTGTGCCCTCTGTGGCCAAACTAATTTTTTCCCCCTCGAATTCTTGGCCACTCTCTAAACCCCATGCCTGCTTTTGACTCCTGTCGTGCCCCTCCACATGTGGTCCCTTGTGCCCTTTGACCTCTGCTGCCCGGGCTGCTGCCGTGCCCTCCAACTGTGGCCTACTCCTTTTTTTCCACCCTCCAGAATTTGTCATTGTGCCACTGCTGACCTCACTGCTATGTGGCTGCTCCGGCCCCCCCACAAATGTTCATTTTTGCCACTGTCTGACCTTTTAAAAGCTGCGCTTTGCTCCTGCCGTGCCCTCCACACTGTGTCATTGAAACTCTTTGGGGCCTACCCTTTTTTGCCACTCCAAAATTTGTCTTGTGCCAGCCCTAACCCCATCGCTGCCACCGTGACCTCCACACTGTTCATTTTGCCCCTCTGCGGGCCCGGTATTTTTTGCCACTTCCCGAATGTCTTTGCCACGTTCCGACCTCATGTTTGTGGCTGCCGCCTCACCTCCACACCTGTCACAATGTTGCCACCTGAGCCTCATTTGTTTTTTTTCCAGCTTTTCTGCCAACTTTTTTAGGCTACGTTTCCGCTTCAGTTTTTTGGGGAGTTTTTTCCCCCATAAGTGCCCAGGGCATTTTATAGTGAAGCATTCTAAGAGCGGGGGCGTCATGTGCTGTCATACTAAAACACAACATTGTAGAAGACCAAACCAACTCCCCCTGCATATTTAAACATGCACAACGTTCTACAGCACCCTGCAGGGCTCTGGGCACCCGGAAATAGCGTTTTTTTAACGTGATTCGTGCCGAATAATTCGGACCGAAACGAATTTTTTCGGAAAAATTTGGCGAAGTGACCGAACCGAATTTTTGAGAAATTCGCCCATCTCTAGATATGATTAATATTTACTGAAAATATTTACATACATAGCAGTAGAAATATCTATTGACATAATATCATTTTATAGGGTTTTCTCACTATAATGATTAGCTTTTAAAATGAGAGGGCAGAAAGTAAAAAAGGAATAGCGCTAATGTTAAAAATGCCACAAAAAGATATAGACCACTGGGCTTTAGACCTGCTGGGCAGGTGACCTGTTGAAGCAAACTGGTGTTTTGCAAAATGTATTGTCTTAAAATTTTATTGTTGCCATAATAAAAATAGACACTTTAATAATGGCAAACGCCCAGTGATCTATATCTTTTTGTGGCATTTTTAACATTAGAGCTATTCCTTTTTTACTCGCAGCAGTGTCTGCATTGTTTTGTATGTTTCTTAGAAAAAGGATGCTGTTTAAGTATTGCCAATCAGCCCCATTCACTTCAGTGGACCAGTTGGCCAGACTTGTGGAAGTTTATGAATCTTGCATGTCTCATCGTTTGTTTTTGATTGTCATACTTTCTTTTTCCTTTGCCCCCCAAAAGTGAAATCTTTTTTTTTGTGCGTGCACATCATTGTATAAAATGTGTTTCTTTTTCTCTTTTTAAGCGAAATATTGTTTACTCACACACTTTTGTCTACCACAATATATTTCAATGTCTAAATCTTTGTATCTTTGTTTTTTTTTTTATAAAGTGTGCACATATTTCAGGTAGTTATTCTCCATGTCTTGGTAAGTGGCCACACACCCTGCTAAAATTTTCAGAGTGCTGTTCTTGATTTCAGCCTTAGAGAAAAAACAGCAGCACAGGAGAATAGAGTGCATGTACCTGTGAAGACTGTGATATAAAAAGTTCCTCTAATGAATCCAAAATTAGAAAAATCCAGCCAGTACTTTTAAAAGCAAAAATATTTTCAAAATTGTTTTAGCTCCAATAAGAGCTTCTCAAGTAAAGGAACAGTGTTACAAAAGTGTGATATATATCAATCAAAAGAAGTGTGAAGTTAACTCCTTATTGACTAGGATAAACCCTGGTTAAAACTTGCTTGAAAACCCCAAGTCCCTAGGGACTACAATTAGAAATGTAAAAATAAAAAAATAAATATTAAAATATTATTCAAAACATCCCCTTTTGTCATGTTACAAAACAAAGTTACCCATAATTGGTAACACTGAATACAAAAAAGTTCGATCTACTAAAATATAACATCATTTATCCCATACACTGAACACTGTAAAAGAAAAATAATTTATACTGGAGGGGAAAAAATTTTTTGGACCGCACATCCTCTCAACATACATTGTTTAAAAAGCTTCTCCAAAATGTTTTACAAAATGAAAAGGGGTTTCTTAGTTCTTTTTGTCAAAAGTTAGGCCCCCTTGCCCTTCACGGCGCCCTTTTTTTAAAAAGTGGGTCCCTAGCTAAGATATAGCACGCATGGCACCCATCCCGAGCAAAAACCCAAACAACAAGGGGCCCCCCCGGTTGGGTCCCCACAACAACTCCCAAAAGGCCAAGCCCCCCCCCCCCCAAACCCCAAATAGAAAGGGTTAAACCCACCCCCAGCCCCACCAAAAAAATAGAAAAGGGTTTACAAGGCTTACCCTCCAAAGGGCCCCGAGGCAACTGAAAAGGAGCAGAGCATTAACCCCTATATAGACTACTGCAAATTTAAAAAAACACCTGGTCAAATGGGGAGGAGTGCTCATCCAAATAAAAAAGAAAGACTATAAAACCCTTATTACTAGAGGGGAGAGAAATTTTTGGACCGCACATCCTCTCAAAATACGTTGATCTAATGCTTCTCAGCAAAATTTTTTACAAAAAGGAACAGGAGGTTCCTCTGGACACGCTATGTGGATGACGTTTTCATCCTCTGGCGTGGTTCAGAGAGCGAGTTGAATTCGTTTGTCACTTACCTGTCATCTCCTCATTTATTTTTCCATGGAAATGGATTCTAAAAAAATCCATTACCTGGATGTGGAAATCACATTAAAAGATCAGAGGTTTACTACTACTATGTATTCAAAACCCACGGATAGGGGGGGGCATGTCCGGACGCTGCACAAGATGGCCGCAGCTTAGTGGAGCTCTGCAGACCACCGGCTATAGATTGGGGCTACACTGAAGAATACCTGATCTTGGGGACCCGAATCCAGAGGGCAAGGGTAGGGCGGTGTCGGGAGCCTGCGGAAGCAATTTCACCCTTTCCCTGAGAGACCGGGCTGAGCGGAGACAGGCTCCGAATTCTTGGCGCGGCGCCCGGCCGCATTGGCGGGAGGGGCCCAAATTCTGTGGCAAGGGGAGGAAGAAGAAGAGAGGCCGTGGGCGGAAGACGGAACAGCTCTAGCGGGGGTGAGACCTGCACTCCGGCTTCAGGGCAGATCAGCCTGAAGTATACTGCCGGGGGACCTGACAGCGAGAAGGTTCTCGTGTGGCACAGCCTAGCGACGCTGCGCCTCTCTGATTAACAGACTGCCTGGCAGCACGGTGAAAGGGAAGACTGCAGGCACAAAGCAAAAGGTACTGTGAGTAGCCTCGTGGCACAAAACAAAAAAAAAAAAAGAGAGCCTGTACAGGTGCAAGCAAGTGACCTAAGTGTTTATAGTTTGTCCTGCTCAAGTTCAGGAGCTGAGGCACTATTGTTACACGCTTCACCTACTATCCAACGTGGGACGGCGGCCAATTTAGGCCCTTTGCATATATAAGGCTAAGCGGGCCCTAAGGCGAGCGGAAGGGGTCACGCAAGTTTTAAACGTTGCCCAGGGTCCACTGAAAACTGAAAAGCACAGTCTTGTCACGCTTTGGGGCCGTTCTAAATGTGTTTAAAGCCACCTCAGTGCATAAAAGTGCAGGTTTGGCCCTAGAGGACAATCTTTATTGCTCCAGAACGCTTCAAACAAAGTTAGCGGCGCATTTAAAGATCCCTCTGAGCCAAGGTCAGGAGCTACCCTCGTCACCTCCCCTGCGGAGAGCCGGCCTAACTCGGGAATAAATCACCCGCTAAGCGTATCCTCTCAGCAGCCTCTATCCAGCCCAGCTAAACTTAGAGCAGCTGCCCACAAAGCCCTGATACACTTGCTGAGCTCTCAGGCTCTTTCCCGGGACTGATGCCATCTAGACCACCTAGGTCAACAAGGGACCCCAGGGGCCTCTAAAAAGTCTGGGAACATCCCGGCCATAAAGGCCACAACTGGTCGGCTCCAGCAACAGCAATGTCAGACCACTCTAATCAGTCCCAGCCATGACAGCCATCAGATAGTGGTTGGCGCTCCTCCTCTGAATCATTGCTAGACCCGCAAGAATGAGACATGCCTTCATCTATACCAATGCAGGACTGGAAATCCTACACTGATTCATCTACACTAAAAAGGGATTTCAAGGCCTTGGGTGCTGGAACTAAAAGAGACATTTCGCTCAGAATTCGCAGAAATGAAAGCGGACCTTAAAAGTATAGCAACAAGAGTCGATAATCTGGAAACAGCGCACGACGACACCAGAGAGTTTTGTCTCTGATCTTTCAAACACAACCGCCTCCCAAACGTATGTCCTGCGGGATATGGCGAGACATCTAGAAGACCTAGATTAATAGAGGGCGGCGTAATAACCTCAACTCCGGGGCCTCCCTGAGGCAAAAGGGAAAACTGAAAATTTGAGAACCACACTCACTGAGATCTTCAACTCATTATTGGGAGAACCCTCATCTCACAGCATTAAATTCGAAAGGGCTCACAGGGCCTTACGACCAAAAAATTCCCCAAATTTCCCAAGAGACGTGATCTGCTGCCTGCACGACTACGAGCTAAAGGAGCGGATTATGTCATGCGCTAGATCCAAGGGTCCACTTCACTATCAAGGCGTCCAAGTTCAAGTGTTTCAGGACCTGTCTTGGTTTACCCTTCAAAAGCGAAGATGTTGGTTTACTACTTGCGGTTACAAAAAGGGATCAAATACAAATGGGGCTTCCCCTTTATGTTGCTGGCATCCAGAGATGGTCGCTCATCAGTGCTAAAAGTATACGAGGATCTGCCACACTTCTGCTCTGCACTGGACATTCCGCTACCAGAGATGCGGACTGGGATTTTGAGCTGCCCCCCCTGCTCCCCGGCACGTGGCAAAAAGTTCAGGGACGCCGTCGGAGACCTCCCCCGATGGCGGGGGCCCGTTCTCCTCTGGATTCTGCATCTCCTCCAAAAACTTGACTCTTACAGGTCTTGATTTCATGCTATTGAAAAAGAACACTTGCCTATAGGGCATGTAGCAGCCCCAAATACCTATGATTATTCTTTCACTTTATCCTACTGCTCCTTCACCTACTTTATTTCTCCGCTTCCGCTCCCCTTTTTTTTTTTTTTTTGTTTTTTCTCTTTCTCCTTTCCTCTCCCCTTCTCTCCTTCTTTCCGCCCCTTTTATCTTTAATTTTTCTCATCTCTTACTATAGAGCTACTAATGGCAGGTCGGTCATGCATAACCCTCTCTGCTCCTGTTCACCTTTTTTTTTAAGGCTCAGGTAGAGGCGGCTATCCGCCCTTATATTGATAGGGCAGCGTTTGACACTTTCTCCCCCACTGGAGGTCTTCTAATCGGTATAAGCACTTAATTGTAAAGTGCTGACCAGATCAGGGCACATCACAGGGAAAGCTATTCCTTGAGTAGTTCCTCCCCTGTTTGTATCATCTATCTGCCCTCATTGTACCCTCATTACCGGTTACCTTAGCATCCCCTTTCTCCTTCCGGTTGGGGGATGCTGGTACCCGCTAGTGTTTTCACAACTATTATGCTTCTCTGTTTGCATCTGTGTCTGTTGTCTTGTCTCCCCCTTCCCTTTTTGTGTCTTGTTTGGACAGCACCAGCCGCCGTAACCGGGACCTCAGGTACTCAAATGGCAGAATAGTATGATCACTTACTCTTCTATGATGGCTAAATTGATGTCTTTGAATGTAAAGGGTATTAATTCAAACGTTAAAAGACGGTTGCTCCTCTCTGAGATGCGCGCAGCTCAGGCAGAAATCGTGTTTCTCCAAGAAACACACTTCAACAAAGAGGGCAATTTTGCCTTCGCTAAGAATCACTACCCCATCTCTTATGTATCTTCCCAAAATAGGAAAAAGGCAGGTGTGGCAATTCTGCTTTCCAGTTCATGCCCCTTCCAAGTCACGGATACCCAGATAGATGACCAGGGACGTTTTATTATTCTTAAGGGAGACTATAAGGGCACTACCTTAACATTATGTATCTTTTTTGCTCCTTACTAATCCCAAAATAAGTTCCTGAAACGAGTCTTCTCAAAACTATGTAGATTCCCCACTACATTACTACTGGTGGGAGGATACTTTAACGTGGCTTGTACTGAAACAATGGGTAAGCTATGCCTATCCAGTCGTCGAAAAACAGATCAGTCCTCTCACCTGTCTAGGGAGTTTAGGCAGCTGATTAGGAGGCACTCTCTGTTTGATTTGTGGAGAATAGCCCACACCACGGAGCGAATGTATACTTTTTTCTCTGCCCCACACAGTACACACTCCCGAATTGATTGTTTTTTCGGCAATGTGCCGGCTTTGAGGCGGATGGCGGAGGCGGAAGTGGGGCGGATTACTTGGTCAGACCATGCCCCTATATTCCTAATGTTTAAAGACAGACAACGCCCCAATACAAAAATTGCCACTGGCGCCTAAACGAGAGTAATGATTAAAAATCCCAATTAGGGGGGAGATAAGGTCCCATATTAGGGAATATTTCTCTCTAAATGAGTGGTTAGTATCCTCTCCGCTCACGCTTTGGGAAGCTCATAAATCTGTTATACGGGGTTCCTGCATTTCCATAGGTTCAAGGATAAAAAGAGATGCTAAGCTACAGAGTGAGTCTTTGCAGCTGAGCTTTTCATCCTTAGAGGCCGCATTGGCCAACCGTCCATCTAAATCCTTGCTGAATAAATAGTTAACCTTGAGGGCACAAAATTTAAGTCCTTGGCTATAGGGAAAGTAGAGAAAATGTTAGTATATACGCGAAGGAGATACTATGAGTGGGGGAATAGGGCCCCCACCTCCTGGGTAGAAGCTGAGGGAGGACGCATCCAGCAGAACACCATATGCTTTGCGGGATCGAAGGGTCAGGTGACATACGATCCACAAGTGATAGGCCCAAACTTTTCTTTAAATATTTTCAGGATTATACCCCTCTCCGGACTCCCTCCCGAAGGATTCAGACCGCTAGGTCCCAAATCCTAGGGGGCTTTTTAAAGTCAGCGGGTTTTCCGAGTCTCTCAACTGAAGCTAGGGACTCCCTTAACGCTCCGATCTTAATGGAGGAGCTGGAAGCAGCTTTGAAATCTATGCCCAATGGTAAAGCTCCAGGACCTGATGGTCTCACTTATCTCTAAATTTTCAGGTTTTTAGCCCAGAATTATCGCCATATTTACTAAAGCTTTATAACCATGTGATGAAGGGGGAGAGTTGTCCTCTACCTTTTACATCTTTTATCACCCTTTTCCTAAACCAAATAAAGATCCTTGGATGTCTCCATTACAGGCCATAGCACTACTTAATGCAGACTCAAAGTTTTTTCACCAAATTTTTAGCTAATAGAAATCTCAATACTCTTACCCAGACTTATCCATAAAGACCAGGTTGGGTTTATCCTGAATCGCCAGGGGGGGACAATACCCAAGGACGGTGGGGTCTGATCAATGTGGTTAATAAATTTAAATCAATAGCCTTAGTATTGAGCCTTGATGCCGAGAAGGCATTGACCGCATCGGCTGGGCCTACATGTTTGCGGTGTTGCATCCTTTGGAATGGTGGCCCCTTCCTTCAGGCGCTGAAGGCCTTATATTCCAAACCAACGGCAACAATCCGCTTGCCGCATAATATGTCTCCAATAAATCCATCCTGAATGGCACTAGACAGGGGGGCCCCCTCTCGCCATTGATTTTTGCCCTGTGCGTGGAACCTCTTTGCCCCCGTGTCCGCCTCAACCCAAGCAAATTTATGGGATTTCTCTACGGGAGAGGGAATTTAAGTTGTCTCTCTTTGGGACGATATCTTACTGACATTAACATACCTCATATATCCCTCAATAACCTGCATAAATTGCTTAAGAAGTTTAGAACCATCTCAGGCTATAAAATTAATACCGCAAAAACAGAAGCATTGCCAGTAAACATGCCTCAACCGATGGTAAATTCTCTGATGGCCAGTTTTTCTTATAATTGAAAGACTTCATATATTAAATATTTGGGAGTACATTTAACAACGTCCTATGCGTCCCTATATAGACATAACTTCCCTGAAAATCTTCCCAAAAAATTTGAGAACCATGAAACCAAAATGGGGGAGTTGCCGCTATCGCTTTTTTGGGCGCATCTCAGCGTTTAAAATGTCTCTATTGCCCAAATTACTGTATCTTTTTGAGACTTTACCAGTGCGGGTGCCAATGAGAGATCTAAAACTTCTCCAATCGGCTATGCTCAGGTTTATATGGGCTAACAAACGACATAGAATCAAACGGAGTGTGTTGATGGAGGGAAAAAGAACGGCGGTTAAACAGTACCGGATTTGCCTAGGTTTACTGGCATCCCAGCTAAGGCGGTATCCCTGCTGGTCCTCCCTATATGGGCCCATTCGGTATGGTTTGAAATTGAAAAAATTTTGGTAGCACCTGTACACCCCAACTCCCTCCTGTGGGCCACATTCCCTATACAAACCCAAAGGCCCTTCACCGAGAGAAATATGGCATCTGTGTGCAAGTAAGTTTGGACTATGTTCTTCCTCTTCGGCCATGACTAACTTTCTGTTTAACCCGTCGTTTTCAGAGGGAATGGGAGGTCAGGCTATGAGGTGGTGGTTTAACAAGGGTCTCTTCCGCTTTGCCGACATAATAGATCATAGAACCAAGCGCATCAAGCCCTTTCAAACACTTCAGGCAGAATACGAGCTGCCTACTAGTTACTATTTTTCTTACATGCAAATTACTCACTATATGTCTTGTACTCTGCGTTCAAGGACGGTCTCCACCCCTACCCAATTTGAGAAGCTATGCCGTTTTAACTCATCCACTAGGGGGTTAATCTCAGGAATTTATACTATGCTGTTGAGCCCTTCCAAATGAGCCACCAGAAATGATATATGTCCCAAAATGGAAGGGAATGTTAGTTAGAGATATCTCAGTGGAAGAATGGATATCATCTGGAGACGGGCTTCGCAGACCTCTCAATGACAACATATAAAGAGAACATATATAAAATATTAATGTTGGTTACCATACTCCCTCCTTGCTACACAAACTAAAACCCGGCAGTTCCGGATAGATGCTGGCGATGTGATATGCCGGTAGGGAATATCTACCAACATTTTCTGGGAATGTTCATATGATCAAATTTTTTGGACAGCAGTTAAAATGTTCATTATTGATTTGTTTGGCATCACCCTGCCAATGGATCCAATGTGTTTTCTTTTTAATCTATTTCCAACCGAGCTCTCCAAATGCTCACTCAAACTAATGCTGCAGTTCTTTTCGGCCGCTCGTGGCCTAATACCGGCTCATTGAAAAGCAAAAGGGCACCAGGCCTCTCCGAGCTATATGGGCGGACTGGGGACATTAGGAACATTTGGGTACTTACAGCCTCTGTGCACAACAAGCTAGACTGCTTTAATGAATTTGGTCACCATGGGATGTTTATGCTATATCTAATGATATCTGAGGTCATCCTGGAGATAGAAGAGGTCCCCTGTGATTCCTCTTTTAGGCTATTTTTGGTGTGTCCCCCCCCCCCTTCCCGCTTGTGTCTGTCTTGTCTATTAGGTTTAGTTCAGGTCAAAGTATGGGTTTATAAAATGTTCTAGGATGGGGTCCTTATGGCTAATGGAATGATACGATAGTTATAAGCTCCATGATTATATGCAACTTTTGCCTTTGAATCCCCTTGTTCGCAAGGAGTTTTTTACTCTTGTTAGTGAATATCGTTAAAAGCTTTATTTTTCTACACTTGATATGGGTCTATATATTTACTTGCGCTCTACTTTGTTTTAAATATTTTGGCCCACAGGATTTTTATGTAAAAGTTATACACTGGGAATATAATCGGCTTGTTGCAAGTCTGTCATTGCAAATGTCTTGTATTTTTTTTTTTGATAAAATCTTAATAAAATACAGTTATATAAAAAAAAAAAAAAAAAAAACCCCACGGATAGAAATAAGGTGCTTCATGGACATAGTTATCATTCCCCCGATGTGTTCAAGGGCATTCCCAGAGGACAATTTGTGAGGGCAAGGTGGATATGTAGTACAGATCAGGAATACCTTAACAGTATGCAGAAGATAGTAAAAAAATTTGTTGAAAGAGGATACGATGAATCAATTATTTGGAAGGAGGACATGGAGGTTTTAAATATACCTAGAGAGCAATTGTTAGCTCCTAAATCTAAGAAAAAAGATGACAGACTTTTCTTTATTAGTACTTATGATAAACATGCAGGCTTGATACGTCATACAACAAATAAATATTGGCCTATAGTGATGAAAGACGAGAAATTTGGCCACTTATTTAAACAGCTACCTAGGGGTATTTTCAAAAAGGGGAGATCAATAGGTGACCAGTTAGTACGTTCTGATATACGCCCTTTAAAACGACAAAGACAAGAAAGAATAGGAGCATGTAAAAGTGGCACATTTCCATGCCTCTCATGCTCAAACTGTTCGGCCATAATAAAAGGTTCCAAGTTATCACATCCTACCAAAGGCTTTCCTATACAGATAAAAGGGTATTTTACATGCAATACCACATGTGTTATATATCTTTTAAAGTGTCCATGCGGCAAAGTATACGTCGGGCAAACTAGCCGTGCTATAAAAACTCGTATAAATGAACATAAATCAAATATTAGATCTTATTTGAAAAAAGACACAATTGTAGGCAAAGCTGAAAGTCATACTAAAAAATTCGGTGAAACTACAGTGGCACGGCACTTTGCCGAAGCCAGACGACAGGTTAGTGACCTAAAATGGTGTGTATTAGAAGAGGTAACCTGTCAAGATCAAACAGGTTTGTCTAATAAATTCCTTCAAAGGGAGTTTTTTTGGATATATCGGTTGGACTCATGTACCCATAAGGGGTTAAATGAGACATTTAACTTGAGAGCATTTTTGTGATGTCAATTTAGTATATATACTAACCTATGTTAGTATATATACTAACCTATGTTAGTAACCTATGTCCATTTGACTTCACATAGGTTAGGTATATCACACTAGTAAGTTTATTAAATCATGTTAGCTTAGTTAAATTATATCTTAGGCAATTAAGAGTTAAGTTTGCTACATACTATATAAGTGTGGTTGTCTATCATCTGTGCATGCCTGAAGAAAAAGGCGTTTAGCCTTTGAAACGTTGCAGCAGCGGGTGCAGTGCAGTAAGTTCTTCGGCACATCTCCTCAAGAAAATGGACTGATTGCATGAACAAATTCTGTATTTCGTTCCTAATGAGTGTTTCACCTATATTGAGAATCTACTAATGTGCGGTAAGCCGAATGGCTCTGTAAAGATTGTTTATAAAATTATTGTATACAAGTAAAGTGATTTTAAAATACTTATGTTGCCAATAGTATTTGTGTGAAGGCATAAGGAGTGGGGACTCCTGAATTGGCATGTAATTGTGAAGCACACATTTTAAAAGAAAAGGGAATTGTATTGAATTTATAAAAAGTAGCCAAAGGATGGCCACTTCTTTGCTTTTCTTTGACTCGTCCAGTCTCTCTGTATCGCGGTTATGACAGGTCGAGAGCATCCTGCTTGAAGCCTCCCAATGTTGAGGTACTGTTGATCAATTGTAAGGAGTTGTCTTGGTCTCATGATGTCAAAATGTGAATGATGATGAGGAATGTTTAAATCCTAATTCAAATTGATCTCTGAAATGTATTGGCCGATTCAGGGAACAAACAAAAAAACACCTGTTGTGAATTTTGCCATTAAACTCCTTGCTAGAGATCAGCAAGTTGTGCAAAAAGTACTGAAACATTGAACAGTTGGCCATGTGCATTCTAAAGTTAAGAGATGGTCTCATTTAGTGCATTTAAAAAAAAGCCATGAAAATTTATATTCATCTTGAAATTTTAACCAAAAGCCAAATATCCCCAACTCTTTATTAGTAGAGTATATAAATTTAGAGTGCTTAATTGGGGTTATAATCAATCAATAAAGTACATGCATAATAAAAGTGAACATCTTACTGACTTAAACAGCTCTACCTCTCTGCCCTGCTTACTGGTGTTGCATTGCCAGGCAACCTGCCCCTGTCAATGATGTCCCATTTAAAGGGCAGTCACTCCCCAATATATTGTCTGCTAATTTGGATTAATGTTGTGCTGGTCCTAATTTGTGTAGCTTTGCTATTATATTTGCTTCCTCAATCCTATCATAATATTAGCCTTGCTTTTGATTACACTTATGCCTTGTTCTTTGGGCTGTTTTATACATATTATTCTAAACTTGGTTCCGACCTTTGACTCTGTTCTTCACTCCGCTATGTCTATATCAGTGCTACTGCCACTAATCCATAACAATTTTAGGGACTGGGACCTAGGGTCTATCTTACAACAAGTCAATAGCTTCTGGGAGATGTTAAGGTTGAAGAACAGTCAATCCTTTAGACATCGCATCTCAGTGTAGCCAGTGTCAAACAGATTTATGATTCAGATTATTCACATTTTGGTTAGAAGTCTCTAACAACATTATTGACAACAAGGCTTACATTGCAGATTGTTGTTAACAAGAGGCTATCCTTTACTATCACAGAGAAAGTGATGTTGTATTAGATGGTGGTGTGGAATTCATGACTTCTTCTAGGGTCATAAATTGTTTAGAGAAACTGGAAAGGCAATGAACTAAATATGTCTTAGTTACAACTCCTTAGGAAAATGTTTTAACAGAAACCTCTTGTATGATCTTTTAAAATCTAAGAAAATAATTGCAAAGGATTCTGACTTGCTTTGTACTGAAACAATCTAACCACCCACACTTACACAGTAGGCAATATTCCTATTTCTTCCTTTCCTTTCTATTTACAACATGTGATGTAGCAGTATAAACTGTAAATGACCTGTAATCAAGCACAGAATGTATAGACTGAGTCAGTCATATGTTAGCCGAGGACTGAATAGCATTAAAAGCCCCAATTTTATGATGGGACCCCACCTCCCAGATGCCAGTGAATTAAACTGTGTAATGCAAAAAGCAGCATAATAACAGTATTCAAGGATGGAGAATAGTGTCATATGACAGATTTTCTTCTTTTACCCACAAAATGAATGATAATTTCACATTTTAATGGGCCTCCTTAGCATTTGTGTCATATAGCAACAGATATAGATGTCATTAAGCCCAAGATAGTTATTTCCCAATGTCCTAAATACAGTATGGATATTTCAGTTTATATCTTTAACTGTGATGGGAGTAAATGGCAGTGATTGCATTTGCTTATATGAGTACATTTCTGACACTATTACTTCTAAGTGCACCTGTAATTCCAACAAGAAATGGCCATTTGGTTTATTTTAAAGGCAAGCTAGATGCAAAGCAATGTAAATGTACCACAGGTCACCAATTGATTTCATCTAAAATTTATGGCATCCTTGGGAACGCAACACTTTTTGAATACAAATGAGAACAAATGACTGACAAAGCTTCACAATGGAATTCTCTTTCAGTATCACTAAAAGCCATGTAAAATGCCAAAGTGGATCGATGCTCGATTTTTTTTTTCTTTCAACAAAAACATATAACCACTTGTTTATTTTTACCGTTTCATGTATTTTTACTTATCCGGAGATCATAATCTGTATAACATGGCTTCCAGTTTATAGTGTGGTGAGTATATAATGTTCTCAGTGGACAAATTAAAAAATGTCATCCTTTGTGGAAAGTTCTAAAACATGGCTTTGTAATGCTCTTTGCTATCTTTTGTCCTGTTTGGCTGCAGGATGAAAATGGCCCTAGAAATGTATTATATAATGCCTTTTCATGCTTAATAACTTATCTATGGCCTCCTAAAATCTTTGTTGGATGGTGGTGAATGAGAGCACCAGTGTAATGTGCTCAGCTGCCCATGTTCATGCTGCTTCTAGTTGCCGTCCTACTAGTGTAAGGGTCAGGCTGCAGGTACATATGGTACACCATAAATCTTCAGGCCATGGTACTATCTGCAGGACTAGATATTCGGCCAATTAGGAGGCCAGATAAGCAGACCAATCAAGGTATATCGGTTATTTAAAGTTGTTTTGTCACATTTCCCCTTGCTGGTTAGTGCATCTCTATATGTTATCTGGTGCATGTTCAGATTGCTATTTGGTTTTTGACTGGCTATTTCTGACTTCCCTGCAGCATAACCCTTACTTGATTTTTTGAATTTGTCTTGGACTGTTCTTTCTGGTTGTGCTTCCTCAGTGTTGACCCAGCTTTCCCAGATTCTAATATTGGATTTTTATTTGGCTTTGGCTTATTTTTTTTTTGTGTTGGAATTTGTAAGAATGGAGACTGTTGTTGTTTGGTAATTGGGCTCTGCATTGCAACTACATTTCGGCATCATTGGAAATTTCTGGGCCACCCAAAGAGAAAGAGAACAGGATTTGAGCCGTGTACGAGTATAGTCCTGAAAGTCAACCAGGCAGACTAGTATGGAACTTTAGAAACCACAAGCCATGGTATGGTGTATCTTATAAAAATGTCTCTATTGTACACCATGCAGATTATACCTTCTTCAGGAGTAAAAACAGACAACAAACTGAAATGCTGTAATGTGTACATTGACTTGCAGGACCAATTGGAAAAAGATGAATTCACTGGCAGGCTGTTCAGTGATGAGACAACCTTTGGTTTAGTGTGAAGGTCAATCACCACAACATTAGTATTTGGGACTCCGAAAAATAATGTGCTTTTATGGAGCACATGAGGGACTCACAAAAAGAAAATGTGTTCTGTGCAATGAGCAAAGTCAATGATCCCTTCTTTTTGTGCTGAGGATACTATCAATGGCAGCACCTTCCTGGATTTGTTAAAGTAATGGCTTATGCCACAGATAGAGAAAGATCTGCAAAACGTAGCCTCTCAGCAAGATCCCTCTGGGACCCACATCTATCTTCATTAGGGAGGTACCTAGTATAATTAGAGGGCTCTCTGCATGCAGACTGCAAATTAATGGAGAAATGGTCAAATGCTTATAAACTCCTACACAGTTGTGCAACTACCTTTCCATTTATTGCTCGCATAGATGCAACCTGGGGCAGCCTGTGGGTATGCCATACATGTCTCTAATAGAAATACTCCTTGTGATCATTTATGATGTATACTTGTATGTGTTAAGTTGGGCATTACTAAAAGATTTGGTGATGTGGCTTCTAAAAAATGAGTGGACAATGATTCCTTTCCACCACAGAATTTTGGCAATAATCTTTTTTTATGTAATGCTGTACATTGATGGTTATCACTCACATCTATATGCAGAACTTATAGCTCCTGGGCCCCAATGAAAAATCTGTAAAAGGGCCCCCACCTACCATATGCCATGTATGATACTGGTGACTTCTTATGCGGCAGAGGAGACGTTGGGCCCTCTCAGGCTCCATGTCCTGGTGGCGACTTCTAGCTCTGCACCCCTAAAAGCTACACCCCTGTCCATCCCTATAGCTACTGGGGTTCACAATGAAATTTTAAATTAACCCTGGACTGAAAATATATTTTGATGTGTGGAATAAGATTCATGCAAACATGGAGAAAATATACAAACTCTATGCAGATGTTGCCCTTAGTCTGATGCAAATCCAGGACCCCAAAGTTACAAAGCAACAGTGCTAACCATTGGGCCACTGTACTGTTGAATTCTTTGTCTATTGCAGGCATTAATCATTCGTATTCCTTAGACCATTTTGCAAGAAATTAATACTCTTAAGCCCAGGATTACACTTGGATATTCAGTACGTCAGAGCAATCTATCAGGATACTATGAAAAACAGTCCCACATCAGAGATGTGGCTGGCTCATAGACATTAGTAGAGCAAACACAGTCCTATTTGGACTACATTTCCTGCTGGTACATTCAAAAGCGTGGTAGACCACAGTTTTTTTTATCACACACAGGACCCCAAAGTTGCAAATCATGTACTTTTGATAAAGTTGGGCGCGGCTCCTTTGTAGTATCTCTTAAAGTATCCTTTTCATAGTATCTTAACAGGTACTTCCGACATAGTGAATAAAGAAGTGTAAACCCAGCCTAAGCTTCACTTTTCTAGGCATCGAAGCCAGCTAGACTGAAGCTTTCTCTAAAGCTACAATGGAACCATCAAGGGACACTTAGCTAGAATTGAATATGGTTTCTAATTTGATGCAATTTTAAGGGGCTACTATAATTTTCTCTTTACACAGTTAATGATGTTTAATAAAGTTAAACGGTTACCTGAGACTAGAAAAAAGAGCCTACTTTTTCAAGTAGCAGCACCCCTCTTGTCAAAAGACTGTGACTGGTATACGACCAAAGAATGAACATGTTCAAAGTTTTATTTTACTGTGCATCAGTTTTGAAAACCGACTGCCAAAAATGCGCACTGTACTGAAACAAACTATTATGAACTGCAATGTGTATTTTATATTGAGGACATTGGGAATAGTTTTCTTTTAGTTTTAGAAGAGTATTTCAAGTTGGAATCTGCACTGATTACAACTTGAAATGCTTATTGTGTGGACGGGGCTTTAAGCAGATTAAATCTGAAGCATTGAACATATCAGAATATCTTAGTCCTGGTTCACATATGTGCTATTTTTTCTGCCTCAAAGTCGGAACCCAACTGATCCATAGTAATAGGATCTGTTGGAAGTGTTTCCATGAAGCCACTTCCTGCAAGGAGGGCAACTGAGCTACACTGACAAGCAAAAGGGTAACAATGTTTTGAACTTCAGGCTCCATATCTCACTATCCACTAGAGCTTTGAACGTGAGACTACCATCATTTTATAGACAATCATCTTGAGTATCTCAAATACAAAATTTGACTTTCAGCTATTTAGCACGTGCTTAGTTCCACAGGTTCTTGTCACTGTTACTGTTTTTCTCCTAAAAATATAGATTACAATTTTTATTAGTTTGTTAGTATTTGGTAAATCAACCTTTGACTTTCAACACTGTCTAAATCCTTCTCGGTTCTGGGTCAGATTCAAGCATGTCTCAAACCTACATCTGATCCCAGGTCTCATCTACATGTTCCCAATTTTGGGACACTGTTGCTCCAAAGGACCTAGGGTAAAATAAACCTTTTTTTTTCACTCTACCCAAAAGGGGTTTTTGTTGGGTTGGGTGGGGGAACCAATCCTGCAACTCTATTCATTGTCAATTAAAACCATTTCTTCTTTCTTAGATGTTTGCTAGGGGTCTTGCCCTGCTGAACTTAGTTTAGGATGGGCGAATTTTTAAAAAATTCGATTCCCCGACTTCGCCGATTTTCCCGAAAAAATTAGTTTCGGCCCCCGAATTATTCGGACGAATTGCTTTAAAAAATAACCCATTTCCAGGGGCACATCCGCAGGGTGCTGTTGGAATTTGTGCCATGCTTAAATATGCAGAAGGGGCTTGGGTTTTTGGTTTTCATAAAATGTTGTTTTTTTTGGGTATGACATGCAGATGACTCCCGCCGCTTTAAAATCGCTTCACTATAAAATTCCTGGGATGTAGAGGGCAAAAATGACCAAAAAACTGAAGCGGGGAATGTAGCTTGAAAAAAATCATGGGGCAGTTTAAAACTGGAAAAAAAAAAAAAAGCTGAGAGCTCAGGTGGCAAATCAGTGACAAAGATGTGGGGTGTGGCGGCAAACCACAGCAGCTGAGGTCAGAGGTGGCACAATGCATTTGGAGGTGGCAAAAACAGGAGTAGGCCACAGAGTGGCCATTGAAAAGATTGTGGTGTCACGGCAGAAGTCACAGCAGCAGATGAGGTCAGACAGTGGCACAATGAACAGTGTGGAGGTCCGGCACAGCCACAGCGCAGATGGATCGACATGGGACAAAGAATTCTGGAGGTGGCAAAAAAGGGATAGGCCACAGAGGGGCACTTGACACAGTGGTAGGTCCAGAGCAGTCACAGCGCAGCATGAGGTAGACAGTGGCACAATGCTTCTGGGGTGGCCAAAAAGTAGTGGGCCCCAAATGGCACAATAAAAGAGGGGGGGCACGGTAGGAGATACAGCAGCAGATGAGGTAGACAGTGGCGCAAAAAGCATTCTGGAGGTGGCCAAAACGTAGTAGGCCCCCAGAGGGCCAATTACAAGGGGAAGGTCACCAGGGCAACAGCAGAGCATGAGGGCAGAAGGGGGGAAAAATTTTTGGAGGTGGGAAAAAGGGGGGTAGGCCAGAGTGGGACAAAACCCAGTGTGGAGGTCACGGCAGCACCATCAGCATGATGTCAGAGAGTGGCCAATGAAGGGTTGGGGGGGTGACGCAGCAGCAACAACGCGAGCAGATGAGGTCAGAAGTGGCCAATGACAGAGTGTGGTGGGGGGTGGCAATACCATCCCCGGTAAAAATGTGGTGGGGGGGAGAAACTGTCGCAGATGTGTGGCATCAGGGGGTGGCAGCATTAGATTTGTGGCTGAGGCGGGTTTTGAACCCCGACTTATTTCTCAAATTTGGGGGGAGGTGTCATGGTGATGTAATTGACGCCTGGCATTGGTGTGTGGAAAACCTTGGCAGATCCACGCCCGATTTCTTGACAAAGGTCAGTTGTTCCAATTTCCCGGGGGGACAAGGGTTCTTTTGGGGTAATTGGCCCCCGCCGCACTGAACACCCGTCTGATGCCCACTATGGGCCCGGGGAGGGAAAGGGTTTTCCCCTGCAAAATCGGCGTTTCGGCCACACTCCGTTTGGCTGTCCGTGTAGTGGTCTTTAAAAATGGGGGGGCGAGTGCTGTCTAATAGGCCACCACCTGTTGGTTCAGGGACCTGCCCAAGGTCCTGCTGCTGCTGCTGGCGACTGCCCCCCTCACTGGCGGGTAAAGGGAAAGCTGCTCATCAGTGACCAAACTTGGGGTTTGTATGGAGTGGGTCTGCTCCTCCCCTCCCCCCCTTCCCCCGCACCCCCGCAGTAGTACGGAGGCTGAAGAACCCCCGTGTCAGACTGTCAGAGGGGGGGACGATGCCGACATAGGCAGCGGCCCAACTGACCCCCAAAGGTTTTCCCTATATATTTAGTTTGCCCCCGCAGCTGGGAAAAAGGGCCCCCATTTTGGACGGGGCGGGGGTCCAATAGGGTGGAGACCCAGAATCATCCCCCCCGGGGGGGTGATATTCGGCTGTCACAGCCAACAAATCGCATGCTGCGGGCCATCTGAAACAAGTGACTCCGAGGGGGCTCCCTTTGCCTCCATCTTCCTGTATACTCCCACAGTGCTTGCGGGTCATTTGCTCGTTTTCCCTCACTCCATTACCTCTTCCAGCTGCCCCTGCTCCTCTTTTGTCACCTGGGTAGAAAATCCACTTTTTTCCCCAGAAAACCCCTTTCTGCCCCCCTTGTCCCCCCCCTCCTTCTCCATTCAGTCCCCACCGGACCTGGGGCCCGAATTTGTCGCCACGTTCCAGCCCCCCGCCCAGGCAGTTTTTTCAGATCTTTTCCCAGGACTAAAGCGTGGAATGAATTTATTCATCCCAAAAACCCCTGGCGATGACAAATAACGTTGCCCCTCGAATGGCCTAGCAAAGGGCAGTGGGTCACGCAGAGCTGCCACGGGCTGACATCAAATTTAAAAAAGGGGAGTACCCCCTGTCCGCCTGGATCATCAAAAATTGTAATGGCCTTTCTCTTTATACAGTCGGCCCAAAATGTGCGGGCGGAATTCAATGGGGGAAACATCGCATATCGCTTTGTTGGGGGGCCGTTCTGCGCGCAACTCGAGGAGGGGTCGGGCTTTGTAAAATGGAGAAGGCATGCACAGTTTCCTGACCTTTTTTAGAATCTTCTGAAGATCGGTGGAAGACTTCAGGAACCCTTTCACAACAATTGAAACGTGCGCAAGCAGGGGCTGGACCATCCCTCCTCGTGCAGCGCAGAACCCCGTTCCCACCATTGTCTGTAACTATGGGTTCCGATTTGCAGTTTGGGGTGGAAAAGCCACACATCATTTCTTGTGCATGACGCGGAGCGTTCCCCCATGGTACTTCGACGCCCCAGGGGAAAACAGGTTTAGAGCTGCATGACACCGCTGTGCCCCCCCATAGTGGTTGATGGAGCAGTCTTCTGGAGGGTGAGAAGGTGGTGGTGGGGGAGGAGGAGGGGGGGGACTTGGCGCAGGGCCGCCCGTTTTGACAAAATGGAGGAGAAAGCGGCGTCTCCCGCCAAGTTTTTTGGTGGGGCCTCCGGAAATTACATTCACCCGGGGGGCCTAAAGGACCCGGGGGCCCCCACCGTAGTTACAGTCCAGGGCTGCCTGGCCGTGACCTTTGGGAAAAAAAGATAAGTCAAGGACTGGCCCCCTTCTGTTCTACATATTTATGAAGTGCTGGTATGCCTTTTTGGAAAAAAAATAGGTTTGGAACCTCCATCTCGGCTCGGAAAAAAGCCATTAGTTCTTGAACAGTGCAGAGTCCACCATTTGGAAAGGGAGGTATGCGTACCAAAACTTTGGGCAGGAGCACGGGCAGCTTCTGCACCTTGTATGGTTGGACCATCTGTTTTCTTTGCAATCGCCTCGCGAAGACTGCTGGGGCCAGAGTAGCGAGGGCAGGCTCTGGACCCCGGGAATGATGGCAAAGAGAAACAGCTCCTTTTGGAGAGGTGGTGGAGCTTTTTCTGGGTGCAATGGTACGTGCCACTGGAGCTGTGCTGTTGCTGCGGGGGCGGATGGACCCTGTGTTTAGCGATTTTTATCGACAAAGTGAAACGGCAAGGTTTTTTGGTGATCGAAATTTTCAGATCATGCATAAATTTAAGGTTAAATCTGTGCATCATTATTAAGATCGCGCCATTTTCGGCGCTTCCTGTAATTTTGCGGCCAGCAAATCAGAATACAAATAGAGCAGGGTGAGATTTGTGTGCGACGTCATGACTGGATGTTATGTTGCGATTGCTGGAAAAACCACATGACCTCGATATTACAATAGAACATCGTTTCCGTTCAGGCCTTAGTGTCTCATCAGCGTCTCATAGGAATAGACGTTCCTCTGCCTTGCCAAACAGCTCATTCGAAATTAGTCAATTTCTGCACAGAGGCAACCTCTACTATTAGCTGTGAATCCTTCAATTTTAGTGTAGATTAGAGTATTTGAAGATTTTAATGTAGTTTAGCTAGAAAATTTTTAAAGTACAGCATCTACCGCTGTAAAGTCATGGGGAAAGCGGGGAGGGTTGGTGCCGTTGGGCGAACACAGACAAGCTCATCTATAAAGAACACAGGATAAGTTCACCAAGACTTTAGTGTAGACATGTGCACTCAATACTTATTATTAACAGTTTTGATTGAAATATTTCTCTGATATTGGGCATCCTGAACTATATTAGATACACATCAATTTCTAGTTACTGCAAGTCCTCTTTGTTAGGTGGCAAACCCTCCACTTTATTATCAGTATACATTTCAGATAGGTGTTCTTTTTCAATTTTACCCATTCCACCTATGTTGATATATCCACCTTAAAAAACTCACAGACATAAATCTAATTTTGTCTATTTGGGTTAAAATGTTGTAGCATAAATTCCACAGTGAAGAAAAAACACCCAATTAAAAAATAACTTTTACGTTGATATGCCTTAAAAGAATGCCCTCCAAAATGGAGTGTGACCCCACAGCAACAAACACCAAAAATTTGTTCTCCTAGAGAGGAAGAAAATGCTGGTCCTCTAAATCCCTAAATATCCAATTAATGGTTACTTGACTCCCCAAGGGGTGAGAATTGCCCCCCTTCGGCGGGTAGTCCGCCCCAACAGGAAGCGCCCCACTCCTACGGTCTGTCCCCTTAAACAGTTCAAATAAAAGGATATCCAGCAGGACTCCAATATGTTGCTATAGACACTCTAGGAGAAAACAATTCTATTCCACATAAAACATTCTTTTTAGTCACATGTACAAAAACACGAAAAAAACAAAACAACGTTCTGTAGCATCATTGATTCAGAAACCTGTGTGAATGTGTTCAAGACCCACAAACAAAAACAAAAACAACGTTCCGTTGTATCATTAATTCAAAAAACCCTGTGATTTGTTCAAGACCCAGATGCTTTCCCCCAAAAAATCTATAAGGGTACATCAGGGGTAACAAGAGAACATTTAAGGCCAACAAGACTAAAATCACAGCATACATTGACAAATAGGATAAAGATACTTAGCAATGATATCCTTAATGGTGGTAATCCCGTCAAGATATCCAATAAGAAACAAGATTGATGATGTGTCTGATGCCTCGTGTGGAACGATACTGCCAAGCATCCATGCTCCCAATGGACTCTTTAAAGTGTGACACCACCGAGAAGTGATCTCACAAACCAAACACACTTCCTGTCACCCCCCCCACGGAGTATCAAATCAGGCCCCAGCAGAGAGAGTAGAGATCTCTCATTCCCAGATATAGTTTCACATGGGAAGAGCAGGTGCCCCCTTGGTGGTAAGTGAGGCGTCTACCGCCACTAACACCACATAACACGCATGCAGAGTGCGACGGATGTTACATGCGCAGACACCGTTCAGAGCACACCGCTACTCGACGGAGCACACATCCCAGCGGCCAATACAAAACATAATAACAGCGAACATATATGCATACTTTGCTGTATAAAAGATCTCCAATCTATCTTATGATTTTATAACAGCAAAGTATGCATAAATGTACGCTGTAATAATGTATTTGTATTGGCGCTGGGATGTTGCACCATCTAGTAGCGTTATGTGCTCTGAACGTGTCTTGCGCATGTAACATCCGTGCTCACCTCTGCAGCGATGTTTATGTAGTTGTTAGTGGCGGTAGAACGCCTCACTTAACCCACCAAAAGGGGCGACCCTGCACTTCCCATGTGACTATCTGGAATGAGAGATCTCTACTCTCTCTGCGGGCCTGAATTGATCTCCGTGGGGGGGGGGGAGGTGACAGGAAGTGATGTGTGGTTTTGGTGAGATCACTTCCGGTGTGTCCACTTAAAGATCTCCATGGGGAAGCATGGATGCAATGGCAGGATCGTCCACACTGAGCATAAGACACATCATCAATCTGTACCTTATTGGATTATCTTGACGGGATTACACCATTAAGGAGTTACTCATTGCTTAGTTTAAAACTTTTTATCTATTAGTCTATGTACTGCTGGGATTTTAGTCCTTGTTTGGCTAAATGTTCCTCTGTTATGCCCTGATGAGACCCTATAGAATTTTTGGGGGAAACCGTCGGGTCTTGAATAAACAAATCACACGGGATCTTTTTTGAATAATGATACAACTGAACGTTGTTTTTGGTATGTGGGTCTTAAACAAATCACACAGGGTTTCTGAATCAATGATGCACATAACATGTTTTGTTTTTTCTTGTTTTGTACATGTGACTAAAAATAATATTTTTATGTGGATAAGAAATGTATTCTTCCTAGAGTGTCTATAGCACATAATGGGAGTCCTGCTGTTAATCCTTTTATGGAACAGTTTAAGGTTCCTGACCTAGGGTGCGCTCTCAATATGGTTTTTTTTTTGGGGGCCGCTCCTGTTGGGGCGACTACTCCGCCGAGGGGGGCAATTCTCACCCCTTGGGTCAGTACCAATATATCGACCTTGCAGTTAAATTACAATCCAGCAATCTTGTAGTCAGCACAGGTTGTTTGTTGCAAAAAATACCGTGTATCATACAAAAACATACATATACGTTTTTTTGAACTTTTTGCGCACCCAGCTTTTGTTCATTGACCGCAGCAACCACGTTTAAAAATCTTAAAACACAATTCATATCACCACTGGTGAATTGAAATGGAGCAAAAAATACAGTGTATTATACGAAAATAAACATAACAGATACGTGTTTTTTTGACTTTTGACACCCAGCTTTGTTTATGACGCAGCATCCACGGGTAAATCTTAAAACAGAATTCCTATAGTCACCACAGGTGAATTGAAAGGTGCAAAAAATACCGTGTATTATACGAAAACAAAACAGATACGTGTATTTTGACTTTGCGCACCCAGCTTTGTTCATTGACGGCAGCAGCCACTAAATCTTAAAACAGCAATTCTATAGCCACCACAGTGAATTGAAAGGTGCAAGAAAAATACCGTGTATTATAACGAAAACATAACAGGATACGTGTTTTTTACTTTGCGCACCAGCTCTTGTCATTACGCAGCATCCACGTAAATCTTAAAAACAGCAATTCTATAGTCACCACAGTTGAATGGAAAGGTGGCAAAAAATACCGGTGTATTATACGAAAACATAAAAGATACGTGTTTTTTTGACTTTTGCCCCAGTTCCAGATTTGTTTATAGACAACCTTCGCAGTTAAATTTGAATCCAGCAATTTTGTTTTTGAATTAGAGGGATTGTGAGAATAGCTGTGATTTGCCATCTTTTCATAAGAGACTTTCCAAACTATTCCATACCTTCTCAAATTTTTTATATTTCTGAAACCTGGATCTAAATGCAGGTGTAAGCGAGCAAAGGAGGAGGGTTAGCACATGGAGGTAAAGTACGAAGAAGGTGCTCCTTCCAGTGCTGGCGACAACACGCATGCCAGCGGATCATCCAGTTGCAGGACCGTCAGGCCTGTCCATCGCTGGGTCAGGGCCCCCTTGTGCATCTAAGTAACGTACCTCGTCGCAATCTGTTCTTCAGTTGGATAATGCAAGCCCCCCTGCATCTAGCATCTTACCTCTCTCGACCCCCAGTCACGGCCACAAATGTTGTCAATCACATCATCAGCATCCATCTTTGATGACAAATGCGGTTGGGGTCAGAAGGCATTTAAAAGATCAAAGGATGATTTAGTCTGCTCTGACAGCCCCATTACTGATGCCATTAGAGGAGGTGAAGGAAGCCGATCAATCGGCAAAAATCCCGGGCGGTCGGCAACGCCTTGCAGTGACCCTTGCTTGAAGCCCGCAGCTTCTGGATGCAGAAATTCAGGACAACCAAGTCACCTGTGTTAATGATGATGATAAGACGACATTTGCGGATCCAACCTGGTCTTTTCCGCATATTGCTTGCGAGCGCTTCATCAGTGGACAGGAGGAAATCATGGGTAATGTCAATACGTCCCACACAAAAAGGGAGAGGGCGGTCGCAGAAGTCCGCTGATATGATTCCACCACCACGGTCCAGCGCAAACCCCGCACTCCCGCTTATCGATGTCAAAAAAGGTCCAGGACCTCTCAAGCCTGGCCTTCTTAGAGCAAGCCTCAGATTCACCCAGCGAGTCATATGCCGCCTTTGCCGTAAACGCATTAAGTAGAGGCAAGACCCTTAAGCGGCTAACCACCACCAACACGTCTCGCCACATGCAGCGAACGCATGAGTTACATGGAGGGAACACTTGGCCAAAAAGCCATGACCAACGCCGGCCTCCAACCACTGTCACACCTCTGTCTCCGCCTCCTCCTCCTCCGCCACCACCAAGCGTTCCTCAGCTGCCCATTGTCTCTCAAGAGTCAGGATCATGGATCAACCCTCCGCTTCAGCTTCACCGTCGCCCGAGTAAACCACCAGCAACCACCAGAACCCATCCTACCCCTTCTCCTTCCACCAGTTTGACGCCTGCACACCAGTAAAGCGGGCCATCTAGCGGCCAGTCCTTCTGTCCTTCCAGGTTTTGGGAGCAGAAAACACATTAACCCAACCATCCCAAAGCCAAAACCTGAATTCGCATGCCAGGCTTTTGGCCTTGGAAATGTTGCCTTTCGTCTTGGTGGGACACAGATGGTTCCGCCACGTCATGGCCCGCTCCTGCCCCAATACAAGATGCCGAGCAGGCATTTCTTTGCCAGAAAAGCTGACCCGTGGCCCTGGCCACCCACGTGGTCCATCTAAAATTTCAAGCGCGTTGTCTGCATCTGTGTCCAGAAAAGTCCATCTCACCACCGACACATGGACTAAGTAAGCACGCCAAGGCCGCTATATCTCTGTGACAGCCTCACTGGGTGAGCTGGGTGATGGGGGCTCTGGGGGTACAGTGGCCTCTCAGGCTCGGCGCAACCACTTCAAAACCGCAGGATGTGCAGGGCTCTTTATTCCCCCAAGGTCCTCTGGTGGCATCACGTGCCCAGAGACAACCAGGCATGTTAAATTAATCTGCCTTGGAGACCGTCCTCACACAGGTCAGGAGCTGTGAGACGGCTCTCCCGAACAGAGACCGACGAGCGCTGGCAGGGTGACAAGAACCTATGTGCCAGCAAGGTTGGTGTGGCGATAATGGGCGAATCTGCTGGCCGCCGCCCTTAAGATCGGTATGCTGGAGCCCATCCTTGCCTGGCACATGTCAATAAATAGTGATGAGCGATTATGTTAATTACGTAATACGCTCGATAGTCGATATCCGGCAATTTATCGAGACGATTTCTCATATCCGATAAAAGAATTAAAAGCCGATAACCATTACAATCTATGGGAAACATTAAGATCGTGATTTGCGCCTATTTTTTTTTGGGAAAACTGTCATCAATGTGCCGAAGAAGCCACTGTAGATGTAGTGATTCTCCTAGTTCTACACTTTACAGCAGTACACTACTACAATAAATATTTTTAAAGAAAGAATCAAGAATTAAGCAAGAAATGCACTGCTTGGAGTACCACAGTCCCAGAAACACCTGTGCTGTGTTTGGCTCTTGCTGTAGATAGAAAAACAATACAAGGTGAAAGAAGTAACAAATACATTATTTACATAAAGAAACAAAAAAAAAACATCTGTACCACATCTGTCAAATCATCTGTACCACATTCTGTATACACAGAAGTGCACCAACTGTATCACATCTGTACAATATATGTACCACATCTGTATCCCATCTGAGCAACCAATCTGGCCATTGCCTTATATGATGTTCATTAGTGTAATTTTCAGACTTTTGTAATACATTTGATAGAGACTTTATTTTCTTTTGGATCAATATAATGTAAAAACTATATATATTTATATAAATATATATATATATATAAATATATATATATAGTATATAATATATACAATATAATAATTATAGATAATATATATAAATATTGCCATTATTGCTATAGGAAAAAAAGTCCTAATATATAGCATTTGATAGTTTGATATTATGATTAATTATTCTTTCATAAATACTAATTGATAAATGCATTGATCGCACAAACTTCTTCATACTCTGTGTAATGTATGTGCCAGGCGAAATCCGAGCGTATTTACATTGCCAATACGCGTCACAAAGCGTGTGCGTATTGGCAATGTTAAATACGCTCGGGAATTTGCCTGGCACATACATTACACAGAGTATGAAAATACAATACATTTATCAATTAAATGAAGAATTAATTAAACATACATATAAATACTATCAAAGCTATATAATGACTTTTTCTCCTATAGCATTAAATGCCTATATATATATATATAAATATAATATAAATATATACATTTACACATATATATATAAATATATATATATATATATATATATATATATATTATCCAAAAACAAAAAGTCCTTCTATCAAAAGTAATACAAAGTCCTTGAAAATTACACTAATTGAACATCAAATAAGGCAATGCAATGTTGTACAGAAGTGGATGCAAGAATGTGATGCCAGATGGTTACAGATGTTGCACAGATGGGATACAGAAGTTGCACCCGCGTGATACAGATGTGGTACAGTGATTGACAGATGTGGTACAGATGTTTTTTTTATTTTTGTTTCTTTTGTGTAAAAAATGTATTAGTTCTTCCTTTCACCTTGTTTTGTATTTCCTATCTACAGCAAGAGCCAGCACAGTCACAGGTGGTTTCTGGGACCTGAGGTACTCCAAGCAGGATTTCTATGTTCCCTGGCTTTGTTCTAGACGTATTTACAATCGTAATTACGTCCGAATTACATCCTGATTGCCACGGCAATCCATTAGTAAGCTCAAAAGTTATTATTTTAGCAACATTATTGATGCTTTTAGGGACGTAAATCCGATGTAAATGCGTCCAGAACTAAGCCCTTGTGCATACTGCCTGGCTAAAAATGAAAGGATAGGTTGAAACTGGCCCCGATAATAATAGATTATGCGCAGATTTTGAAACCAAAATTATCGCGTGATCGGCGAATTTCGATAATCAAAAAAACCGTGCCGATTTCAAACTTTGGGCGATAAAAAAATCGCTCAACACTATACATAACCCTTGTCGTCCAAAATTTCAAAAGATGCTACCCGGGTCGGACTGCCTGCAGAAGAAGGCTCGAGGTCTGAGTCGCACTTCCGCGTTCGCACCCTCTTCGTCCCGCAGGCTGCGTGCAGCGTCAGCAGCGGCCCTCCCTGTCAACCCGTCTCATTCGTTGACGTGGCAACACCTGGAATTCCACCTCCACATGCATCCAGCGCTAGTGTGAGCAGCGCAATGCCATTATGCCAGTAATGACGTGACCACATGGCCTGACAAGCAGCTTGCGGACCTCGGGGTGTTGAGCCACCGAGAGTGGAGGCAGGTGGAAAGAGCTCTGCACCATCTCCCATGCCAGTTTTGAAAAAGCCTCCAAAAATGGTCATGCGGACGATGCCCTTTGTCCAAAGCCCCCCCAAATGAGCATTGATGTGATCCTTAGTTCTGGAACGATCTTTGGACACTCTAAAACATCCGTCCCCGCCAGCGACGGAGGAGGAGAACGGAACACAGATGCAGACAACGGAGCCTTTTCTCTCCGTCAAAATCCAAAGGCCCGACAGTTTCTTCCTTCCACCTTAACACTACGATCTAGCGCGCCACCTCGCACCCGAGCGCCCCCAGATGAGTAGTGATACCACCCCTCGCCGCTCGCCCATCAACACCAAGCATAACAAACACCCCAAACCCCACACACCGCGCGACCCCTCTCACCGCGACCAGCCTCAGGGTGCATCTCTAGGCAAGTCAGGGCTGTTGTTGAAGCTGGTGCCGAGGAAGCGAGGAGAGGAGGAGGTATTTCTAGCTACCGAGGTCCCTTCCTGAAAAAGGTGCAGTGAATTTAGGCAGATGAGGAAGATTAGTTTGCTAGTGCCCCTCAACCCAGAGGCTGGAACTCAAGGCTCCATCACTCACATAGTGCTTGGATGCTCCATTTCCTCCAACATGATCCGTCGCATTAATGCCATCAAAAATGAACAAAGTTTCGGGTGGCCACCCCTCCTGGAAACCCCGGTACAAAACAAAACTCAGCACTTTCATTCCACCCCACCCAAATAGGAGTAAATGCAGTGAAATGGAGACCTTGCTGATGTCAACTGGAGACATCTGTTGCGTCTGCCTCACTCTTCAAATGTCAACGGTGGAACAACGCCAGCGACGGTGATCAAGCAGTAAGTGCCAAGTTAGCCCGTAGCGGCAGCAGCGGCAAGCAGCAGGCAAGGTGGCAAAGCCTAATGGGTGACCTCATGGCAATCGTTTAATTACCACCTCACCAACGCAAGCAATTCAGGCCACAAATACAACACCCAGAGACCAGGCTTAAGATCAGGGTGCAAGACTAACTGGTCTCAACACCGATGTTTTTGTATGTGTACCGGACCCAATTAGACTTCCTGGGTATCCAAAATGGACAATGGCCCGACAGGCTCGTCCACTGCCATATGAGGGTGTTGTCCTGCCCACAGCCAGCGTTATATCTGAGCGGACCTATCACACAGCCGGAGGAGTCATACAGACAAACGCATCCGGCATTCCCCACGATAAAGTGGATCCGTTGAACTTTCATCAAATGAAACAGGCTGATCTCTGATGAAGTTGTGGCCCCAATTTGCCGAGGTCACCATTAGATGCTGGTCTACTTCACATTCCCTCCAAACAGAAATGGTCCTCTTGAAAACATTATTTTAAAAATGATAATTTTCTTTACTGCAATTTTTATTCTCAATTCCCAACGAGTTCATGTATGCTGGTCTTTGCTGTGAGGAGACTAAAAGACACCAAGGTTTCATGACAAAACCAGATTTCCATTTATCACTTCATCTTTAGAATCTTTTCACATTTCATTGGTTTTTGGGTCTATGTTTGCCTCACAATTTTTAACGAGTGGCTGAGAATCATATTTTATAATTTTTTTGGGGTCATGTTGCGGTGAGATAACACCAATAATCATGTCCTTTGGGACAGAAAGTGCTTCTAAGTGGCATTTCTCCTTCACAAATTTTTAACAGTGGCTAGAAGTCATATTTAAAATTTTTTGGGGTCATGTGCTGTGAGATACAGCAATAATCAAGGTCCTTTGGACAAGAAATGGTGGCTTCTAAGTGGCATTTCTCCTTCACAATTTTAACAGTGTGCTGAGAAATCATTTTTATAAATTTTTTGGGTCCTTGCTGCTTTGAAACTGCCAGCAATACTACAGGTCCTTTCTCAAAAAAATTTTGTTATTCCTAAATAGACATTTGTTCTTCACAATTTGTCCAAAGTGCTCAAGATCCCCCCCCCAAAAATGTTTTTGAATTTTTGGGTGGCATTTTGCTGTGAGCATGCAGCTATACTACATGTCCTATTCTAAAAAATGTTGTTTTCTAACAGACATTTGTTCTTCACATGGTCAAGATGGGCTTCAAGGGTGATGGGTGCTGGTCAGAAACAGGAAATAGTAGGACACTGGTTAATGGACACATATTGCAAAAATGACTTGTTTTTGCAAGATCTTAACATAGCTATCAATCCCTTTATTGAGACAACCCATTTAATACAATTAAAAAAGAGAAAAAAAAGACATGGTGGGATTCCATCCGATTTTAAAAATGTGTTTTCTAGAATTAAAGTACTAAAAAACTTCTTACAAAAAAACATTTTCCTCTGAATTGTACAAGTGAGGTACAGGAAACTTACCTATGTAGTTATTCAGAGGACATGAGTTGGAGCACGGACAGAGAACAAAGCCAGAGAACCATATTCCTCCAGCACGGTTCATAAAAATGAGTAAAGAATGCCAAATAAAGGGCAACCTGGGTGTAACAGGAGCGTTAAAACCACCAGTATTTCCATAGTGAAGCGGCAACTGGTCCACACTCATACGGAGGGGCAAGCGCTACCGCCAGGTATAGACTTTGTACAGAGGAAGCTGGAGTTCTCACACTTCCGCTTCCGCACTCTGCTTCAGCACGACAGTTTGTTCGGTTGCTCTCGCGTCATCAGGCATGTTATCCTGCGTGTAAATAGATGACGGAGACGCCAGCCTGGGCTCTCCAACCGCACCTACTGTACTCCGGCCCTGGGTCATGCTGTGGCCCGACAGTATAGTCAATGTCCAGTGAAACTAAAATGGTGGTTGAAAGACTCCTTTTCCCGCACTTATAAATCCTGGGGTCATGCAGGTTTTGGGCTCATGCAGCGTTACCAGACAGGATATTCAATGTCCAGTTCAAGTAAATGATGGTTCAAAACTAACTGCCTACTGCACTTTTTAATTTGTGGGTGATGCAGGTTAAGGTCAAGCCTGTGGTACAAGACAGGGATAGTGAATGGTGTGTGTTTTTTTTTCTTCTGTGGCTTTATAACCTAAGTGTGTTGCCTAAATAGTACACATATCCATTAGACTGTTTGTGGATAGTTAATTCCAGCATCTCCCAGCCCTGTTTGGGTGTAAGAATGAAGTGTTGTTGCTCTCCAATAGACTTAATGGTCATCTCTCATAATCGAACTGCTCACTATCGAGAAACCTTATCGATGGTGGCCTGACTATCCAACTATCGCCCCGATGTCTCACTCACGCCTCAAAACCCACTGCCGCTTCGCCAGCTGCCTGAATGCCCAAGCTGATATGCCCTCTACTCCTGATGATGAAGAAGCCCTTCGCTTCACCCGACTCCCAATCGATCGGCTACATCCTCAATCAAATTGTGTTTCATTGTCACTGCTGTGCTCATCACCGGTCTTGGTATGGCAGAGGCTGACTCCCTCACAAATTACTTCCCAAGCCACATACCGCATCTATAATACTTTGCCGCCTACTGCAAGAAGCAGGGGATATTGCCCCATTCTCATTACTGCCAATAGCTGCCTTGACTGCCCTCCTCAAATTGTTCATCCTCGCTATTTAGTGGCTCTGAGCCAGACCACATAGTAGATCTCTGGCGGAGGGAACTGCCAGGATGGGACAGAAGGCGGTTGAGGACAGGAGAGGGCAGTTGACCCGCTCCTGGGCCATGCCAACCTAAGTTTTGTCCTGACGTTCACACCTACGACTCTTGGCTGGGGTTGTCAGATGTCAATCTGGGAGGAAGTGGATGACCTAGTCAACCAATTCAAGAACATTGGGGTTTTGCTGAACAACACTCGGCCCTAGATGACAGCGGCAGTTTCTGTTCACACCGAGTGACCCCTGCTGCAACACCCTTGCTGTCTGCGACCTTGTGCCTGCTCCCATTAATGTTTGAGCCATCTGCCACTCCTTCGCAGGTGAATAGCCGTGCCACCCTATCTGCTGACAAACAGTTTGTTCTAAAAGTAACAGACACTGATTTGATGAAGATATCTGTATATGACAAATACACCACCCTGTAATTTGACCTCCAAAAATGAACCCACTAACAACATGGTAACCCGGGATATAAATTGCTCTCCCACAAATGACCAGGAAAAATTTACATTGTATGTGCCGTTTAAAAACACTGTCTATTTTACTGAATATAAAAGCACAACAGGCGTTAATTAACCTTCGGATATGATATGCTACACAAAATTTCTTCTTTGGCGGTAAAAAAGAACATTTCTTTTTAACTATAGTACAACTGCAGAAAAATAACTTAGTTAACCCTTGGATTAAATTGCCAAAAGAAATGTGCTGCCAACAATTACCAGCTTTGCAGCATTGTTAAAATGGTGTGTATTTACGGAACACAACAACAAAACAACGTAATTAACCTTCGGATATGAATTATGCTACAGGCAAATTTCTTCTTTGCGTGAAAAGGAATGTTTTCTTTTAGTGACCAGCAACTGTCAGAACAATGCTTTAATGAACCCCTGGATCTAAATTGCGCAAAATAAATGACAACTCAAAAATTAAAGTTGAATTTTTGGATTGTAAAAACGCTGTTTCTTTAACTGAATACAACAGGAACAGGCTTATATAACCCTTGATATTCAATGTGCTCAAGAACTGACAGATAGCATAAAAATGTATATGCAGCTGCATTGGACTTCACACTGGACTTTCAGTTCCAATACCCCACAAAATCAGACTTAGAACGAAGAAGAAACAGTCTCCTGAACAAGCTCAGCTGACACCCCCCAAAAATCGCTGTATAAAAGTGAGTTCTTTAGAATGATTTTATCATAATCAGCTGTGGCCCGCCAGAACCATTCCCTACACACACAGTGAGAATAGTGTGAGGATCCCGAGCATGGCGCCCCCTTGGGCAGGACTTTCTACATGCGTGAAGTCACAGAATTCCCGCCGTTCCTCTGATGGCTCACTCTGCACATGTCCTGTAGCCTACGCCTCTTTCATCCTTCCAATACTTCTTTCCCCATGTAACGCCATGTGCTCGCAGCCATTTTAATCAATCAAAACACCTCGTTCCCGCAAATCACCCCAAACTTCGACTCGGTTCAGAATCGAGTTTTCCTGAAATTCTAAACGAATTCCACTTCGTTAGAATCAATTCACCCATCTCTAATTATGTTGTCCTTTTCATACCCATATTACTTAACTTAAGTAACTCATCTTGTTGGATACTCACATATAGCTCACCACTGAGAGAACGTATTGCAAAAGGGAATAGTCATATAGTAATATTTAACTTTTTTCTAAAGATATCAAGACCCACATATTTTGCATCACAATACAAAAAAGACAAAAACAGTATCCAGACCAGCAGAGGGGGAAAAAACACTTGCCCTAGTAGCCCTTATAAGGGATCTACACTGAGCCCTACCTACAGACAACAGGGTGGTTGCCCCAACAAGGGCGTCTCTGACTGGAACCTCACCATGTTTTGTGACCCTATTAATCCCAACATGTTTTGACCCTACCAGAATATCACAATATCTCCTCAGGGGACAAACAACGGGATAACATTGGACAAAGGAGGTGTCACAAAAGCGATGTCACAAAATGCACAATTTCAAAAACACTCAGGAATAGTCAAGACTTTACCAAAATATGGACACAAATGAACAGATAAACTAATATAACATATATTCAATGCTTCAGTTTGATCCATTATAGGTTCTGTCCACACAACAAACATTTCAAGTTGTAATCTATGTTCATTCCAATTTAAGATACTCATCTAAAGCCAAAAGAAAACTATTCCCATTAACCACAATAGAAAATACACATTGTAGTTCATTGTACAGTTCATTTTAGTACAATGTGTATCTTTGGTGGTGGGTTTTCAACGCACAGTAAAATAAAACTTTGAGCATGTTAATTCATTGGACGTATTCCATGTGGAATGATGTCAATGGTGATGGCTAAAAACCTCATGTTATATGCATCCAAAACATTTGTATGCCTTCAAAACCACTTAGTGATGAATGGGACTCACTTCTGACTGTAAACTACAAGTAATATCAAATTTGAAAAATTACCCTATATCTACAAGCAACAAGCAAGTGAAACAATTGTCGGAAACATGTCAGGCAATGCGGTTTGCAATCTGACAAGAAAAGAATTCTCCTCGTGTGAACATCTCCTAATAGCTCCAATCTCAATTTAATGTGTTGCACAGTTCATTCTACATATCTGAATCTGGAGAAACCAACCTTAAAGACTTTTCTTGGAAGCGTAGAAGATGCCAGACTTTTTATATTTAATAGAGCCTGACATTGTATATTATAAGCCAGAAGGAAAGAGTCTGGCTTGTCGTACTATAGGACAAAGAAATAGAGCTTGACTTTCTGTTCTAAAAGCAAGACAAAACAAAGCCGGGATTGCATTATCATAAACCAAGGACACAGAGACTGCTTCCTTGCATTGGAAGTCAGAGTAACAGAGCTTAACTTCTAGCATTAGGTGGCAGAAATAAAAGTAGAACTTCTTTTATCATATTCTGAATCAGCATAACTGTGTTTGTTATAGTGCTCTCTGAAAAAGGATATTGAAGTCATACTTGAAAAGATGATTATTGCATTATAAAAAAAAAAAAAAAAATAGATCTCAAAGACCATATTAACAGATTTTGAAGCATATTTCCTTAACGGGATTGGCTGGGATTAAAAAAAAAGTTTCTATTTTTTTTGTTGATTTATTGAGAAATAGCGCTACTTCTGTCTATAGACTGTATCTGGTATGGCAGTTCTGCCCTATTCAGGTCAAAGGTGTTGAGTCGCAATTTCAGACACAGCCTGTGGACAATAGGGGTACTGCTACCTTAAAAAGTAGGCTCCTTTCTATTCTCAGGTAAATTCCTGTACAAATAGTTCTAAAATATATAACTAACTTAAAAACAATAAAAATTACTAAAGTCCAACGCGTACTGTTTATACAGGAATAAACTGACACTAAACTTATTACAAGTGTGTCAAAACATTTTTAAATGGAGAAGATCTACCAGCGCCAATACCCTCGTTGTATGTTGGGATTTATCCACCTCAAACTTCAATGGAACCATCATAGGACATTCAGCTAGAATTAAATATGGTTTCCTTTTCCAAGTTAATGCAATTTTAAGGGGCTAATGTCCTTTTCTCTTTACAAAGTCAATGATGCTTTATAGTTAAAGGGTTACCTGAGACTAGAAGTAAAATTGACGTGGGAAGTTTGAAAATTAAATAATAAGCATTTTCACCATTTATCATTATTACAAATTCGGCACCATTTTTGTTTGAACCACTCTTTTAGTGATCCATTTTTTACTGCTCATCTCCAGGGGATATGACCAGGGCAGTGAGCTACTCAGTCCTGGTCGCACATCTCGGAAAATTTTCCTCCCCTCTCAGGCAGCTACTGAGTGTTCAAACCCCAGGTGCTGTCATTTTTACTCCTGTCCTTTGGACTAGTTAGTAATAAGTCAAACAGTGCAAATAAAAAGAGAAGCATCAATCAGGTCTGTGCATTGATAACTGCGTATGTTGACCGCTTGGTGCATTGGGGTCTAGCAATGATAAATCTCCAGCCACTGTGCTATGTAAAATGTCTATATTCTGCCCCTGGGTAAAAAGCTGCGCTAGGGTTAGCAAACAAATAGATCTACTCATGTAGAAAGTAGACTTGTAAGGTAAAACAGAATTTTGAGGTTGATTTTTTTTGTATCCAAAAGCTCAAATGTTATACTATGAGTAGCAGTGCAAATACAAAAACATCTCTTCAGCAGCACTTCAGAAAGGCTAAGAGGTAGTCAAACCTCAAATTTTCATGCATCCAAAAAAGTAGTAGAAATGACATTTGAAATAGTTCATCTATTCATTGTTTAACTGTCTCTAAGGGCAACATGTGTGAAATGGTTTTGGTCTAAAACTCATTTTTTTTCCCATAGAAAACTATGGGGAAAAAAGTGAGTTTTAGACCAAAACCGTTTCATACATGTGGCTCTAAGTGTTTGTGGACTGCTGCTGTGAGGAACCGGTCAGGGGCACATGAGTAGACACCGACTGACTGAGGCCCTGATCATGTTCCCAACCCACTGTTCTTGCCTTTTGGGGGTGCCCATCTCCTTAACAGGTCGGCCCCAACTGAAGACTGTGAGATACAGAACCCATTTATATCAGACCAGAGAACAGAGGTGATAGGTGGAAGCAACAATAGACCATGTTGAAATACAAGGTTGTCAATCAAAAAGACTTGCAAGGAAATAAGTTAACTAGCCGAGTGTTGGAGGACACTGACTAAGGGCGTCGGCCAGGAATCAATTAACAGAGAGAGTATGACAGATTTCACACAAATATGAAGAAAACAAATTTGAAGAAACTACGGCTGAAACCGTGTTTTTTTTTGCAATAGCTGTGGCCGGTGACCAGAGCTCAAAGCTGGAGGTCTGTCAGGTACAATCATGACAGCTTTGGACACATTTTGGGGCTCAAGTCTGAAAACTATGCCTAGATAGTTTTCAGAAGGAGCGTATCTATCCACATGCACCACCAAACCCATGATGTACCTCCGTTACATCAATGATATCATTGTCATCTGGACTGCGGGCGAGGAGGCCCTAATTCAATTCCATAATGACTTCAATAACTTCCACCCCACCATCAACCTCAAGCTTACCTATTCAGAGAGCAAAATCCACTTTCTGGATACTACAATACATATCAAAGACCACCGGCTACTCACATCTGTGTACCACACACCCACAGACAGAACAGCCTTCCTCAGGAATGACATCTTCCACCCCAACACACACAAAGCAATCCCTTATATACCGCCAGGCTATACGGTACAATCGTATTTGCTCCAACAAGACAGACCTGGACAAACACCTCCTGGATCTAAGGACAAAATTTCTCCAATTGGGATAAAGGCCAATAGTGACGGACAATAAAATCAGCAAAGCGGCCGCCATCAACAGAGACAGTCTACTCACATACAAAGAGACCCAGAAGGAAGAACGAGTGCCCCTAGTTGTAACCTACAACCCACAGCTGGAGATCCTACAAAAGTTTGCCAAGGAACTTCAACCTGTGCTACATAAGGACAATAGGCTCAAAGACATATTCCCAGTCCCCCCTCTCCTTTCCTTTCGGCAACCACCAAACCTGCGGCGTATTATTGTCCGGAGCGCCCTGAAGGCCCCAACTGAAAATGGCACCTCACCCTGCTGCAGAACAGGTGCAAGACGTGCAGGCACATCCACACTGCTGACAGTGTACCTGCCCCCACATTCAAAGCAGGTGCACAGAACTAGGGGGCCCTTTTCCCTGCAGGTCAAGAATGGGTGAAACCCGTTTATGTGTATGAAATTTCCCCCATCACAGGCCTTTTTTTGGGGGGAAACAGGGAAAGAGACTCAGCCAGCCATGAACCACAAAAATTTAAAAACCCAAAAATTTAAAAAAACAGCAGAACTGACCCTTCCAGTGGAAACAAACACTTCTCCAGAAAATGCCCTTTGTATTGAAGATCTGAAAATTAGGGTTTTTAAATTTGGACACTTTAAGACCAAAAGGAGAAAAGAATGGGAATTTAAATTAATGCAAACATTTCAACCCCTGCAAAAGGGGCAAAAAATTTTTAACTATTTTATGTCAAACTATGTGTAAAACGGGGAGGGGTCACAAATCCCCGGCCCCTATGGCTGTCAAAAAGACCAGAAATACTGACCCCCTCGTCCCCGGCCCACAGGGGGGGTTTTTTCCAGAAATTTTATTGTTTAAAACCGTTTAAATAACTTTTCTTAAATTGAAATTTTTTTATTGTTAAGAATTCAAAAGTTTTCTTTGAAGGCCAAAATGCCCTTTGTTAAAAAAAAATCTGTAAAATTTTCCTTGAAAATAACATAAAGTCGGGAAAAGGGGAGCTAGTTTCCCCCAAAGCTCACCATCAAATATACCATTTACCTGAAAAAGGTATCGCCTGTTTTCCCTTCACTTTTCTACTACTTTCTATGGCTAACACGATACAACATTATACTACTAGATAGTTTTCAGACATGAGGCCCTATGTGTTTGCACGGGTTTTCCCCCCAAGTCAGTTTGCAACTAAAATCATTTTTTTTAAGACTTTTTGGAGTATTTGGACATGTTTTCCCAGTGACTTTCTCAAAAAGCAAAATACATCAACCCAATAACTTAAACGTTAGATATCACACAAACTGGTTATAGAGGGAGAAAACAATTGATGCTTTCCCCTTTTAAAAAATCAAAACCTAACGATACCTACCCCAGCATTCCTTCCAAAAAACTAAACCCAATAAAAAAAAGACTGAATCCGGGGGGTTTTTTAATTTTGATTTCCTTGAGCTTTTTGCAAAAAGGGGTGCATCACAGGCATGTGTGAGGGGAAAAATTTGGCCCTCTGACTAGACTTAAAAGGGCCTCTTGTTTTTTTTACCTGACCTAGAAACAAAGCACCCCCAAGGAAAATTCAGCATCCCCTTTTAAACTGAAGAGCAGCAGTCCCGAAATATCTCACTTTGATGTTTTTTTTGGGGGAATCTTTAGTTTCTTTTTAAATTTTTTAAAATATTTATATCGGTGCCAAAGGGCATAGAAAAAGGGCCTTTTTTTTTGGTTTTTTTTAATGTATTAGGGAAAAAAATTTTAAAAAAAAAAAAAAAAAATTTTTTTATTTAAAAAACCCAAAAGGTTTTTTTGAGAGCAAAAAACATTTTTAAAATATATATATATATAATAAATAATAAATATATTATATATAAATATAATATATATATAAATATATATATATAAAATAAAACATCACCCCCAATTTTTTGTTAAAAATTTTTGCCCAAACTCCTGTCCAATTATTTAATCCCCCTTTTTAAGGGGAATTTAATGTATTGGGGTGAGAAAACCAAACAAAATTAAAATCATAAGGGGGAAAAATTAAAAAATTCCCTTTAAGTTTTAAAGGTCCAGGGGCGGAGTTAATAAAAAATACCAAAGCACCCATAAAGGGTAAAATATTTATATTGTAAATGTAAAATAGGACTGTTGTTTTTTAAATATATTATATAATAATCTTATTTGTAATTACATGCTACCTATACAAATATTTTTTTTTTCAAATAACATTCCTATTAGAACATACTTAAAAGTTTGGTTCCCATACTATTTGTATAATGAGAATATTAGCCTCATTGTGCTTACTTATTATTGAAAGAATTTTGTGTTGTGTGTATTTTAATAATTGTTTTTTTGGTTTTTTTTGCCGTTTCCATAGCTTTTCAAAAATCTTACAGTTTCATAAGGATGTCAGTCGGGGCCTTTGAGGGATTAATGGAAATTGTAGACAGGATAATGGGATGTGTTGAGCCATCAGTTCCACCAATAGATCACTTTGCGGCATACTTCCTTTTGCATAATTCCTTTCTTATTTGTGTAAACTTTGCCCATGCTTTATTCAATGCATAATGTGATGACAATTGTCCAATTGGCTGTTTCTCATTGTCAAATATTATTATTATTTTTTTTTTAGGTTTCTCGTAACTAGGGAGAGCTTTGCTTCATTGCACTTGCAGTTCCATGTTGGGAAGTCCACCATCAGCAAAATAGTACTTAAAACTTGTGAGATGATCTGGCAGAATTTACAACTAGTGTTGAGCGAGAAATAAAAAAAAATTAAAATCCCCCAGATTGTACTAAAATTTTTGGTTGTTTTGATGAAAGTTTAAATTTCCCTTTAAAAAAATTCTTATCAATAATCCCCAAAAGCGGTTCCAACCCGCCCCTTTTTTCAGCGCTTAGTTATAAATTTTGGGGGGCCTTTCCAATCAGCGCAGAGCACGGGGGGGGGGGGGGCCCATTTGGGGGGTGTGGGGACTAAATTGGCGCTGAAACACATACCTTTTTTTAAAAATTATGCCCCTTCCCTGCTTAGCAGCTTTTGGCTTCCCCCCACAGCAACGAAAATTTTAGCTGTCTCTCTGCTCAGTTTTTTTCAAAGTAGTAGAAACAAATTTCCCAGAGTTTTTACAAATTAAAAAGGGGGCCCCAAAAAAGTTTAATTAGCTTGGGGAAACGGGCCAGATTAGAGAATTTAGTTAGTTTTTTGGGTTGGGAGTTTTGGAAACAGCCCCAGTGCTTTAAAAGGGAATAGCTGTGGGGGGAGGGGACCGCCTTTTTCCCACCCGGGATAGACCCTTTTTTTTTTTTTTTTTCCATTTTTTTTTTTTTAACTTTTTTTTTTTTTTTTTTTTTTTTTTTTTTTTTTACTATTTTTTTATTTTTTTTTTTTTTTTTTTTTTCTTTTTTTTTCGCCCCCCCCCCTCAAGCTACTTTGAAATAGAAAACCAAAAATTTTATTTTTTGTGTTCCCATCAGCCGGGCACAGTCTAAATTTTGGGGGTTTCCCCCTTTGGGGTTTTTTGGTATGAAACCAATCAGCTTTTAAAATTTTAAATCTTTTTTTCCCTTCTCAAACCATGGTAAAAATTAGCCCCCCACTTTTTATTTCCCTGCCCTTTTTTATTCCCCTGGGTGGCCACCCACAGCCCGGAGTTATGGGTCCCCCCCCCCTTTGAATGGAATGAATTTTTTAAAACTTTTTTTAATAAAGCCCAAAGAAGGTGCCATGTGCTGGCAATTTGCCTGCCTCCATGGTTATCACTCTCTCCAGCACTGATGGCTGACAACTTGTGTAATGGGTGTCTGTCTGCCCCAAAGGGGCCCGAAAAGTATCCCGGGGGCGGGCCCCAGATTTTTGGGCTTTTTTTAAAAAAAGGGCCTTTGGATATCGGGCCGGGGCGTTCTTTACTTTTTTAAAATCCCCTTTTCATCACCACTCCAGTGCCCCTTTACAAGCCCCCTTTGGGGTGCTTTGTAGGGGCCCCTATCTCTGAGGGAGGGTTTCTCGGGGGGGAGGGAAAAAAAGGGTCGGGTGCACTAGAACCGTATTGAAGCTACACATTTGTAGCTTCACTAAAGCATTTCTGGGCGCATTACAGTTGGAACAGGTATACCACTTTCAAAGTGGTATACCTGATGCGAACAGTCACCCGAGCGCTAGATGACCCTATTATAAGGCGCATGAAATTTGGCGTGTTGACGCCAAATATCATGCATGTCGCCCCAAATGACTACCATCTACCTACTGTATGACCCCGGTCTTCATTGTTTATTTGTTTAAAATGTGTGTTAAAAAGGCCTCACAACCTTATTCACATTTCATATCTTGCTATGAAAAAATACATATTCTTCAGTTTATTTTTACATTTTTTTAATGCTTAGGTACATTAATTTCCAGTTGATTTATTTGAAAAAAGGCTACCAAAAAGCCTTGCCCCGCGAAAATGATACCAATAAAAACATCAAATCAACCTTCAATAAACAAGCCCATACACAGCTCTGTACACAGGAAAATTAAAAAAGTTATGGCTCTCAGACTTTGACAATGCAAACACGTGTTTTCCTTATTGAATAAGTGTTTTTATTGTGTAAAAGCAGTAAAACATAAAAAAATATAAAATTTGGGTCTCATTGTAATTGTATCGACCTGCTGAGTAAAACTAGCATGCCATTTATACTACATGGTGAGCGCTTTAAAAAATATAAACACTTCCAGGATTGCTGTATTTTGTTCAAAACACCTTATAAAAAACCTTGATAAAAAGCAATCAAAGGACCATTTGAACACAATAATAGTACCAATAAGAACGTGAACTTACCCCCCCCCAAAAAAAAAAGCCATTAATCAGCTTCCTAAAAGAAAAGTAAAAAAGTTATGGCTATCAGACTGTGATGACATAAATACACAATTGTTCGTCAACACATCTCAATTGTGTGAAAAAAAATAAAATTCATATAATTTTTTTAAATTGACACTTAAAAAATGATGCCAACCTACAGTAGACATATGGTAGATGCTAGTTATAACCTAATTTGTGTGGAATAGCTGTCTTACATGCAGAAATTTTTGAACTTTGAAAATGGCAAATTTTTACAAATTTTCACAATAGTTAAAAAATGGTAAAACATAATTTTTACTCCCTTGTTTAATTCCAGAAAACCATCATTTTACAGTTTACATGTAAAATTCATCTACATAGAAAATTGAGGATGTTCTTACCAACATTGCTTTCCTTAAATGGGTGTTCCTACATTCCATTTAGATAACATATCTAGAAGTCTGATGGTGTGCTTCCCACCTCTGGGATCCACAGCTGTCTCAGGAACGGGCCCCCAAAAGTATTGGCTCAGCGTAGAGATCCAGTTGTGCATGAGTCATACTCCCCATTTTGTTCTTTGAAAGATCCTAGTGCAGCTGAGTACACCGCACCCCTGTATTTGGATCTCCTATAAAACAGAATAGAGAGTAGTTTGCAAGCGCAACCGACACTCCTTTCTGTAAGACTTTTTGGGGCCCTTTCCTAAAATAGATGTTGGTCTCAGAGGTGTAACCCACACCTATTATACTTTGATGGCATATCAAAGTGTAAAGTGGGAACACCTTTTTAAGTAAAGCAGTGTTGTTACAAGCATCCTCGACTTTCTATGCAGATCAATTTTACATAGATTGGAACACCCCTTAAATTTGTACTGATCCAAGGAAATATTTTATAATAAACAAGGGGAACATGTATGAAAACTGTCTTGGTCTAAGACTTTCTTTGTTGCCCATAGCAACCAATCACAGCGCCCCTTTCATTTTTTCAGAGCACTATATGAAATGATAGGAAGCTCTGATATGCTATGGGCAACAAGGAAAGTCTTAGACCAAGACAGTTTTCATACATGTGGCCATATGTCTGTATTTACATGAACATTTACAAATGAAAATCTCCCAACTTTGATGAATTGCTTTATTCCACACACTGCACAATAATCTGATTTAGGAAAACTTATAAGAGCTCAGTTAAGTGGTGTGATGTTGCAATGAATTTAAGAAGTTTCTCAACTTTATTTGTAGGCTATTTGTATATGTAATCTGGTATTCAAAGAGTGATATTTCCTATAAAGGGAATGTTCAGTATTAGGAAATATGTTCTTCTTTATTCCAGAAACAGCACCACTCTCTGCCAAGGGTTGTGTCCAGTTTTGCAGCTCTTCCCCTTAATGAACAAAAATTATATTTTTTTCATTGAACCAATTTACCATAATGAATTTGACTCAGAAACAGAAAATGTAAGAAATTCAGCTAGGTCCTTTGGATTCATTTTTAGATTTCTTATCCTTGATGTGTTGCCTGTTCGACACTGTAGGTATCGTTTAGTGGCAACATCTTCGGTACCTACAGATCTTATGTCATGCTTCAGCTGCTTTCACTGGGGTCATCTCCATATTTCATAATGGGGGTTGCAAAGGTTAATTCTCTATAACACTTCATCGCTACTGATAAAATTATATTATGCTATGCATATCATTTATCTAATTGCTATGAGTTTGTAGAGCTCATTCCTCAATGTGATATAAAAATTTTGGCATGATCTAAGTGAAGATCGTGCTGCTCCTGAATGTCTATGGTTCACATTAGGTTGAGAAACTGTAGCACCTTGTTTTGCAAAATACATATGTTGAAACAGGAGTATACATTGGTAATATGTAGAAAAACGTACTTGATACACAGGTGTTCTAGAAAGGTCAATAATATTATTAGTGAACAATGGGAAGGCACTGTTGGTTTCCTTCATAGCCAAGATCTGCCATTTTCTGTGCCAACAACAAAACAAAACTAAACAAAAATCATGTTCATAAGTAAGAAATTCATATCTGTTTAATGTCCCATATTGCTTTGTCCTTGATTTCCAACAATGAGTAGAAAGAACGATTTACAGACCTAATGTCGGAAGACCACGGCAGCAAAGAAAAAGCAATAACCAAGAAATGTCTATAGATCCTTTCATACATGATTAATAAGGAAGCAAAAAGCAAATCCCAGAGAGTCTAATTCTGGGGAAAAATACAATATCGACCAACTCGGTTTTCAATAAGAAGATTCACAAGTCTTTAAATGCTGGTTAAGTTATTCAGAGACATTCAAACCCAAGCCTAACCATTACATACCCATCATTTACTGTACCTTCATTGTGGAGTAAAATGGAGAAAAAATGCAAGAAAACTCCAACATCTAATGTAATTTAGGTCAATCTTACTTAGCTGTAATATGGTCATGTTAGTGATCATAAAGGAAAGGAGTGGATTAAGCATATGGAATGCCCCTGGTCAAAAAGTTTTTACATCTCACCTTTAGACCCAAGTTCCCAATTTACCTTCTATCGCAGCCACATACAGATGTGGCAGACTTTAACTTGATGGTGATATTAAAGCTTTCCATGTGATATATTCTTAGAGAAAAACCATTGGAAAGCAGTGAAAAACTGCTGTGATATCATGATGTCTTAATATTATTTCTCCTACATCCGTATGGGTAATGTGGCCATACATGCGCTGTCCCTTTCCAATTACCTCTGTGGGATATTATACAGATAGACTTTAATGAGGCCTTAGACTTCAAATGAAAAATTTACAGGCATGTTTTTTTCACAGCCTGTTGTCTAGATGGAATTGCCATTGGAAGAATCCTGTTTCTTGAGAGGTGAGGGTCCCAAAGGTGAGAAGTATATTCAAGCCAAATACATAACATTAGTATGTATTAGTATGGGTCCATACATGAAAAACCAAAAATTTACTGGTTTCAAAAAAATAGTGATACAGTGATACAAAGCAAAAAAAAGTATATTTTTTATGTATATTTTTTTAAATTAGTTAATCTTAAAAACTGTGTTTGATTTTGTTTCACTGGAATTGTACTGGAAATACAATATCAGTAGCCCATCCACCTTGACAAGGTGACCTCAGTTCAGGTGGGAACCTACTTTGACATTTTACCTCACGTGGTGTGTGTTCTGGCCTCCATCTTTTCAGAGAGAGAAGTTAGGTAGGTATGGTTCCTGGTAGCTAGGCATATAGGCCCCCTTGGTAGGTAGATATAAAGGCCCCCCGTAAGTAGTTAGTTATATAGGGCTCCTAGCAGGTAAATATGTATTTAGGTCTCTTGTAAGTAGGTATATAGGGCTCCCACAAGGTAGGTAGATAGAGGCCCCACAGTAGGTAGGTAGATAGAGTCCCCCCAGTAGGTAGGTAGATAGGTGTCCCCAGTTGGTACGTTGGTAGATAGGGGCCCCAAGTAAGTACACATGTAGATAGGGACACCCAGTAGGTATATAGGGTGCCCTAGTAGGTAGGTAGAGTTCCACCAGTAAGTAGGTAGGGGCTCCAGTAGATCGATACAGGCCCCCAATAGATAGGTAGGTAGATACGGACCCCCAGTAGGTAGGTAGGTAGATATGGGCCCCCAGCAGGCACATAGGGAGATACGGGCCCCCAGCAGGTTCATAGATAGATGCACACCCCAGCAGGTACATAGGTAGATACGGACCCACTGCAGGTATTTACTCCCAAGCCTGTTGCATTAGGTTTGAGGCCTAGGATAGGAACAGTGCAGGCAGCGCGATAATGTCATTTCATTGCGCTGCCTGTGCAGCATCACATTGTAGGGACAGGGAGCACATAGCTCTCTCTGCTCCGCCATTCATCTTAATTGTATGCGGCTTGCTCTTTCTACCATTGTGAAGCAAGGGGTTGTAGTTGCCCCCCCCCCTGCTTGTTTCACAGTGTGGCTTGGCCCTGTATGGAAGTATCAGCCACACTGCAGGGGCTGCAGTGCCCATAGGAGTCATATCAGCTCCTACATTAAGTCCTGCAGTGACTGCAGTGCCCACAGGACTCATATCAGTCTCTTTATTGACTCCTATAGAACATACCCATATGTCCATTGTCAGTTAGAGGTTAAAAGACAAAGCATTTATACTGTTTGTTCCCCAGCCGCTTTAACATTTAGTCATTTGCTAAGGTTTAACTTACAGCTCAAGAAACTAATTTGTGATTCGCCACCAGTGAATGTAAATACACATTTTACATAGCAACATGTAATTAAGTGTGACTTTGCACATCTTATGCTCTCTCCTGGGAATACATAAAGTAAAATATTATTTTCTGTGCCATTCATCCTTTATCTAATTTTTAACATTTGCACATGGCTTAGAGAAGCTTGTCATGAAATAATGTTTCTGTAACTCCACCATCACTGTGCAAATAGATGCAGCATTAAGCTGTAATTGATGTCCGGTGGAGGTTATGCACCATCACAGTAATAAGTATCTAATGCATCTACACAGCCATGTGCTTTGTATTCTAACTGGAAACAAATAGCATCTCAATATTCTAGTGATGAATGCAGAATTCCTTCTTCTTCATCTTGAAAAATGCCATGAATGGTTTAACTTAGGTTTATAGATAGTTTACCTATCTATTTAGCTGCCTGTGAATGGATGACCTTTTTACCTTTCTATGTGGGATTTACCTGTCTATTTATGATTTATCTGCTTATTTACCTGTCTATGTTGGATTGACTGTTTACAAGTATATGTGTGTTATCTGTCCATGTACATGTGGGTTTCCCTGACTATATGTGTGCTTTACCTGTGTATAGACCTGTCTGTGTTTTACCTTTCTATCAATATTTTACCTGTTTACCTTTGTGTGGATTGTCTTTAAATAACTTTAATACACCTATATATAAATAGTTTTCAGTATATTTACTTGGTTATGAATGGTTTCCTTGTCTATCTATTCTTCTTTGAGTGGTCTACAAACCAATTTTTCAGTCTACGAAGGGTCTGCATTCTTATGCTCTTGTCTTTTTTCTAGACTATGAAAAGTTAATCTTTCTATTCCATTGTTAAAAGATAATTTGATAGTAAAATGTACAATAATCATGGTTTAGGGTCAATAAGCTGTTAACTCATGTATACACACAGGATTAACTCAACAAATTGCACGTACATGCACAATTGGTATTTTTAAAGGTTTCTTGCATTGCTAAATTTGAAAGGCTGGTGAAAAGCTGGTCAGAACTGGTTTGGGAGTTATTAGCCTATGACATCAGAAGGTGGAGTTGTAATAGAGGCTGAGCCTGGTATATTTAGCTGTATTCCACAAATGGTCTACTAGCATTGCATCAGCCAACTGAGAGTCACACTCACACAGAGAAATGTATATAAAGTGGGGGTGTGGGGAAGCCAAGGTGTGGAACCCTGGGGCGGAGCCAACAGACCTTGGAGAATGGGCAAAGAGCCATGCGGTGAAGGCAGCCATTGAAGGCCTATCTCTGGTTTATGAATGAAAGAAGGGTTCCTATCCTACATCCAACACACATACACTCATACGGGTAACGTAAGAGCATATTTGGTAATGTATTTTATGTTCTGTAACTTGGAATGTTATGGATGTGATTCTTTGAAGATTGTATAATAAATATCCATTTTCTTTTATAAAGAAGGGTGTAAGGTCTTGTTTTAAGTAATAAGATTTCTGACTGAACCCAGATGCGTTAAGATTGTAAGCCAGGATTTTTAGATCTGTTATCTTGTCATTAATGGAATATATTTTTTCTCAAACTATATATTTCGTACATCTGTATACTGTAGTATAAGAGTAATTTAACTGCCTACATATATGCCTGTCTGTGAATGGTTTACCTTTTGATTCACCTGTCTGATTATTGGTTAATTCACCTGACCATGAATAGTTTACCTGTCTATTAACATGTCTATGAATGGTTTACCTGTTTATACAGTTGTAAATGGATACTTTAGCTACCTGTTTTTATGTCTATGAATGGTTGGCCTGTCTGTTCACTTAAATAGTTTAACTTTTTGTAACTTGTACATAGAGATATTTACATATTCATTCATCTGGCTATAAATGTTTTACCTGGCTATGCATGGTTTACCTATCTATTTACTATTCTATAGGTAGGTTACCTACATTGGGGAAAATAAGTATTTGATGTATTTAAAAATTACAGATCTCTCCATTCTTTGTAGGTGGAAAAACTTGCAAAATCACGAGTGTATAAAATATTTGTTTTCCCCACTGTATATGTAAGAAATTTACTTGCCTATTTACCTGTCTATGAACGGTTTATCTGTGTAATCTCTTATCTTTGGATGGTAAATCTGCCTGTTTACCTGTGTTTGATTTGGTAATCTTATTGCCATTCTCTAAATGGTTTACTTGTAGCTCTAACTAAACCTGCAAATATTTACCTCTGTATAAACTTAAAGGAGTTGTCTCACTATAGGCTTTCAGCCTACCTCAGTGTGTCTGGCACCATACGATTTTTTTAATTCAGGGGCGTGCTTCTTGTCTGCCTCTTCTCCTCCCCCTTCCCTCCTCCCCTCAGCACACAGACAGCTCTCCTCCTCTGACTGCAGTAACTTCTATACAGCGAGGGGAGGGCGAGGGGGTTTGCTGCCAGAGTTAACCCTGTGTGTGCCTGCCTGGATCTGCTGCTCATTGCTGGATCAGTTGCATTGTGCTGCTGCTGTGGCCGAGCTCTTGCTGCTCCTCTCCACAGAGTCAGGAGACAGCAGGGAGAGGGCTGATCTATGAGTGGCTATGGAGCCAGAGGTCTGTGAAGCTGTGTATGCTAATAGCAGAGCAGGGGGGGATGTAAATGTTCCTTTACCACCTGCTTAGCATACAAATCTCCACGGACATCTCAAGCAACAACAAACACAAATGCTATCCTCCCATCATAACAGACACAGGGCAGCTGTGAAGTGTGTTACTATAATCACAATGTGTCACTAATACAGCAGAGCAGGGAGGGATATGAACCGTTCACATGCCCCCCCGATCTGTTCTATTAGTATAGTCAAAGCTCCACAGACACATCATGATAATAGTAACACACTTCACTGCATTCACATCGTACTGACCACAGATCAGCCACACCTCTGCTCTCCTCAATCTGTGTAGAGAGCTGGAGGGAGCAGGCACACACAGGGTTAATCCAGGCAGCACAGCTATACAGACACAGATGCCAGGAGTAGAGCCCTCCCCCTCCCTTCCCTACAGAAGCATCACAAGGGGCCTCATACTGTGCGGGAGGGGCTTTGTGCTCTGACCTGCATTGAGAAGCTGATGAGTCACCAGCACTGGCAGTCAGTGAGAGAAAAATCAACAGGTCGGTGGCTATAGTGATTTGAGGAGCTGATGCACCCCTACTACCAGGGATAACTCAAAATTAGTAGGACATTTGTAATGAACATATATTGCAAAGCTGCTTGTTTTTTAAATATCTTTTAATTAAAACCCAATCATTGTAGCGAGACAACCCCTTTAACAATAGTTTACTTGCTTCTTTATTTATTGCATGTAAGCAATTTACCGATTTACCTGTCTAGTTACTGTACATTGATGATTTAAATGCCTGTCTTCCTGTCATCAAATAGTTTGCCAATGTATTTTCTAGTATTTGAATAGCCTACCTTTCTATTTAGTTGTCATTGAATAATTTACCAGTCTATTTTGCAGTCTTTGAATTTTTCACCTCTTTATTCCTTATACTGTAAAACAGAAATGTAACGTGCTTTGTCTAATTCTTTTGCTGTAGGATTTTTCACTTAAGTTATTGTGCTTAGTTAATATTAAATGTCAAGAGCATTTAATGTAAGTAGCAGTTATTCAAATGTTATTTTCTTTTTCATTAGTTTTATTGTATTTTGTCTAACATTTACATTGTCTCTGGAACTGTGACTTATTCAGCAATAAAGTGTGATAAATCTAGATGGAGTATTTAAAGGAGCCAAGCACAAAATAGAAAGTCACTATGGGTGACATGTATGAACGGGGCTGCGACTGAAGTCTGGCATCTTTTCAGCCCGAAAACTAGCGCAGCCCCGTTCATTCTATTTTTAAACAGACACAGTCTAGTATCAGACTCCGCTGCACTTTGTATTGTGCCTGAGATCGTGTGGGAGCGTGCGGGAGGCGTGTCGCACTACAACTGTACAAAGCTACACATTTATAGCTTTAATACGGCAAATCCAGGCACATTACTGCTGGAAAAAGTGGTCTACCTGAGCCAGAAGTGTCACTTTGTAGCTAAAAAGCACTAAATCTATGACCCGCAGTAAAACAGGTTCATAGATTCAGGCGAATTCCACGCCACTAATGCGTGCAAAAAAAATGGCACCTAGGCGGCAAAAATCATGCACGTAGCCCTATATGTATCAGGTCTATGAATCAAAATGTAAATATTGTTGCTTATTTTCTTTAACAGGCTGCCCCATTGGATATGTTGAAGGAGATTTCTTTATATTGGTGCACCATCTGATTCAGTATGTTCAATCAGACAAACATCATGTTCGAAAATCCAGCCTACTTTTTGACACATTTGGTTTTGTTGGTAAAAAAGGACATTGTTTTCGACAATATAATGCTTGACCTGAACCAAAAAGAAAACTGGCTCGAATATATTCATAATTCTTCCTCATTGTTTAAGATGGCAGGCATAGAAAAGCAACAGAATTGGGTAGGTAACTTTAAATGGGAATTTCAGTAAAAATACTTATATAGGGAAATAAACTGAGAATAAGGAATACTACATTTTGGATTTAGGTAGAAGTTCATTTAAACTTTAGCAATTCTATTTGTGATTAACTCAAATAAAATTTTGGTAAAAAAATGGCAAAACAAATCAACCCTAATTTAACGGCAGGGATTGCAAGGGTCCTAAAACATCTGGAACCTGGGCCCCTGTGTTACGCTTTGCTCAGTAGGGCTGGGTTCACAGAGCATGTATTTTTACAGAGAAAAAAAGATATGTCCCGGTCACTAATTTTTACGCTTATTCCACATAGATACTGTCCTTCACCTCAGCAGTACACTGATGAAAATCAGCACTGATAAGTTTTACTTTTTAAAACCTCTCACCTATGTATGATAGTGTTATAAATAATAGTCATACAGTTACCAAATACACTGATTGAGCAAATGTACCATATGTATAATTGGTACTAAAGGAAAACCAAGACCCAATCATATTATTATGAAAGGACTAGTGATGAGCGAACAGTAAAATGTTGGAGTTCAAGTCGAACCTCGAACTTTATTGTGTTCGGTTCCAAGTTCGACTCAAACTCGAACTCCATTAAAGTCAATGGGAGAAGATGTTCGGGTTAATTTTTATACCTATACAGTTGAGGAGAAGCTGTAATTACCATCCATAACAGTACACCATTATACGTCGGGCACGACACTTTGTAATGCACCTAAAAATTATTCGCTGTACGCCTCCATAACATTGCGCCTATTGAGGCGCATTACATAAACTAGTAATGATATGTTATGTGCTTCCATTGTGCAATACGCCTCTCTATGCGTATTACATACACTACCAATTATATGCTATGTGCCGCATTTTTTTAGTTGCATTATGTTTACTATGCAAGGTATACGTGATACCAGAGAGGATCGTACTTTCTGGCGTACTTTACACTGATTTAATGTGCCTAAAATCTGAAAACTATTAAAATAGCTTGTCGAACGCCATGTCAAAAGCAAACATTTACTCGAACGAACAGTAAAATGCTCGGTTCGGCTCAAATTCTAAATAGTCGTGAAGTTTGACTTGAACTTAACTTCTCTTGAGCGGTTCGATCAACACTAGCAAGGACCAAAGAGTGCTGCCAGACCATGACCAAATATGACCACCACATGTGACTACCAGTGTACACAGGCTCTGCAGACGTGTACCACCACCATACAATGACCACATAATGGTAGATACCAGTGTATGCAGGCTCTGCAGACATATATTACTGCCATACAGTGACCAGATAGTGGTAGAAACACATGCTCTGCAGACATAAGTGATTACAGTGCAGTTACATAAAGTGACTCACAGGTGATGTCTTCTCTGATGAGTCTGGTAGGGAAATTAATAAAACCATCTAGATTGCATAACTGGACTTGCTGCGTGACATCATCCAGCCAGCTATCTTCCATATGGACAAGATAAAGATTCGGACTTACTTAATCCATGTTTTTAACTTCACTCTTGGACATAAGTCTGTCACGATGGACAATTTTACACTACAAGAAGACTGAGTTATTATCTGATTGTGAGCGCTCCCTGAATTGCAAGGAAGGGAATTACTGTAAGTCACATTATTGTAATTTTGCTTGAATTAATAATAATAATTCTTTTTAATTTGGACAGCTGTCTTCACGTTGTCTTTTTCCACAAGTCCTTCTCTTTCCTTTTTCCTCTCCACCCAGCCCAGACCACTATGATGACTACTCCCAACCACGACTTGTCTCTGCAGAATTTAACCCACAAACATTTTATAATCCTCACTTTTCCAGCACCTATATACATACTGGGGGGTTTATATACCTTCTTACCAAATGGGGGGTCTATATAGGAAAGTATGGTGACGCCCCATCACCACAGCAATCCACTTTTGATAGGAAAGTCAGGTGCTTGCTGTGGGGGATGGGAAGTTACCCATTGTTCCTATATAGGTCCTGATTAGTTAGGGAAATATATAGACACCCCACAACAGGTAGATATATAGATCTCCTCATTAATTAGGTATGTATAGGAATTAGTCCCATTAGTAGATAGGAATATAGGTAACGATGATTATAGGGCCACCCAGTCTGTAGGCAGGCATATAGATGTCCCCCAGCAGGTCATAGGACCCCCTCAGTCTGTAGATAGGTATATAGACATCCTCCAGTAGGTAGTAGGGCCCCCAGTCTGTAGGTAGATATACAGGCATCCCCCAGCAGGTTATAGGGGTGCCCAATCTGTAGGTATAGATGTCCCCCCGCAGGTTATATGGCCTCTTAGTAGGTAGGTATAGATGTCCCCCAGCAGGTTATAGGGCCCCCTAGTAGGTAGGTATAGACGTCCCTTAGTAGGTTATAGAACCCTCCAATAAGTAGGTATAGATGTACCACAGTAGGTTATAGGCCCCCCAGTTTTTAGGTATAGATGTCCACCAGCAGGTAATAGGGCCCCCGAATCTCTAGGTAGGTATATAGACATCCTCCAGCAGGTTATAGGGGCCCCAGTAGGTAGATATAGATGTCCCCCAGTAGGTTAAAGGGCTCCCAGTAGGTAGGTATGGATTTCCCCCAGTAGATTATAGGGCCCTTCCAGTAGGTAGGTATGTATATCTATGTTCCCCAGTAGGTAATAGGACCCCTCCAGTATATAGTTAGATATAAATGTTCCCCAATAGGTAATATGGTCCCAAGTATATAGGTAGATACAGATGTCCCTCTGAAGGTAGTAGGACCCTCCAGTATATAGGTAGATATAGATGTCCCTGAGTAGGTTATAGGGCCCCAATATATAGGTAGATATAGATGTCCCTGAGTAGGTTATAGGGCCCCAATATATAGGTAGATATAGATGTCCCCCAGTAGCTAATAGGGCCCCCCAGTATATAGGTCGATTAAAAAAAAAAAAAAGGATCTAATATGACTCACCTCTCCATCTCCCCCTGATGAAGCTCTCGTTTCTCACTGTCTTCCCACACAAGCGGTATAACCTCGTCATAATAAGCAGGTGATGTGATGACACTCTCACTCCACCTGTGCTGTATACTCTGGAGGGCTGCAAGCCTACTTGCGACCCACCAGAGTACTTTGCGGGGCAAGAAGCTGTCATTCTCTGCTTCGCAGTAGCTTTCACGTACATGCATGTCCAGAGGCACGGAACCCAGCAATGGACTGACAATCTGCCCTGTGGGGAGATTGCAGGTTTGCGGCATCAGCAGTTTTATCTAACTGTAACTCTAACTCTAAACTGGAGTTAGGGTTATGGTTAGGGTTTTAACATGTTTTTTTAATGTGTTAACTTACCATTCTAGGGAACGTCCATCCAACCAGCAACACTTTAAGTACAATATCAGTTTTGGTAAATGTTAACATTTGAGTTAAGGTTGGAGTTATGGTAATGGTTAAAGTTATGGCTGGAGTTAGGACTAGGGTTAGAATTAAGGTTAAGTTTGGAGTTAGGGCTTGTCCATACCATAATCCTAACTTCAGCCCTAACCCTAAACCATGTGTCTTAAACCCGTTTGGGTAAATTGGCCACACATATAAAAAAATGTAAATTGATTCCTTTCAATTTTAATACAATATAGCACAAGTTGTTACACATGCTAAGATGCCAAACGTGCATTATTTTTGCATGAAAAGCATTTACAATGTGAAAAGCATTGAGTGTGTTTTTTCTTTTTTTGCTTGTCCCAATATGTCACTGGATTGGGAAATTGCTTGATTGCTGTTAAAACACATTGCAGCACATAACTATACTACAGGCCCTTTACTTGGAGCAGATGAGGCAGGTGGTCACCCAGGGCGCTGCTCACCAGGGGGGTCACCATTCACCAGAAAAAATGGGCTGGCAGTCAGACTTGCTGGCTGTGCTGCTGCCTGACGCGCAAGCTGACACCCTCTTCTCCCGATGATGATGATGATGAAGCCATTGATTCACCCGGCTCCCAAGTGCGATCGGCTATATCATCATCGATTTGTGTTTGCCTGTCACTGCTATCCTCCTCAACGGTCTCAGTAGGCAAAGGCTGACTGCTTGCAACAAAACCTCCCATGCCACTCTCCACATCAATACTTTCCAGCCTACTGCAAGAAGCTGCGGATGTCTGCCCCACCTCTTTGCTGCCAAGTAGCTGCTGACTGTCCTCAAAGAGTTCGTCCTTGCTGTATAGGGGCGCTGAGCCCAGACCACTTAGTAGTTCTCTGGCTGAGGGAACCGAACGGGACAGAGGCGGGTTGTGGACAGGTGAGAGCCGCTGAGCTGTCCCCCGCCATGCCAACTAAGGGTTGTGTCTGACGAACCCACTGACTCTTGGCTGGGGTTGTCAGATGTCATCTGGGAGGAAGTTGATGACCTAGTCAACCAATCAAGAACCCTTGGGTTGCTGGTCAACACACAGCCGTTAGATGACACCGGCAGTTCTGGCTTCACCGAGTCACCCCTGCTGCGACGTCCCCTTAGGTTATGTTCACACGGCTTATTGCCGGCATAATTGCGGGGACGGATTTCGCCCGCAATTACACCGGCTGCCGTGTAGCGGGGGCAGGGGGTCGGCAGCTCGCTGGGCCTTTCCATAGGACATTTTTCCAATACGCCAATGGGGACCGCAAATTTACGTGCCGGGCGGCAATATGGCCTGAAATCTGAAACCCCAGAATAAGCCGTGTGAACATGCCCTTACTGTGTTGCGCCCTGTGCCTGCTCCAGGAGCATTTGTGCCACTGCCACTGGCATATGAAGAGCCTGCCACCTCTCTGTCTGACATACTGTTTGTTCAAAAATTTAAAGACTCTGTTTAATGAAGATGTCTGTATATGATAAACACATACGCTGTATTATAGTCCAAATTACCCGAAAAAGAAGAGGTTAAATTAAGCCTTGGGTATGAAATACCCTACAGAAAATCCAGATGTAATTTAGGCGTATATGGGACCAAAAAAAACCAGACACCCTGTATTTTAGTCCAATTTTCCCTACAATAAAAAGGTTAAATTTAGCCTTGGGTAAGAAATACCCTACATTACAACCAGATGTAATTTAGGCATATATGGGACCAAAAAATAGACACACCCTGTATTTTAGTCCAAATTAACCCACAATGAAGAGATTAAATTAAGCCTTGGGTCGGAAATACCCTACAGAACAACCAGATGTAAATTAGGCATATATGGGACAGAAATACACCCACCGTGGACTTTAGGGAGAATACCCCACAAACTAAAACAAAATAATAACGCTGATTGAATAACAAGTGTGTATATGACACACATTTGTGATGATCTTTCACCCCAGTCGCTGATAAAACGAGTTTCTTTGCTAAAGAGTGCAATATAGTACAGCAGCAGATAGATAATAACGCTGGCTGAGTAACAATTGTGTATTTGACACACACTTCTGAAGGTCTTTCACTCCAGTAGCTGAAAAAACTAGTTTCTTTGCTAAAGTGTAATATAGTGCAGCAACAGCAGCAGCAGTCAGATGCTTATTGACAGGAGTCACAGTGAGAAGTGTGAGAATTTAAGATGGCGTCCGTATTTATGATGTCCGTGATGTCACAGAAGCCCTCTGGTGGCTGATTGGTTCCATGTCTGCACATGTCATTGAGGGTGTTCCTTTCTTCCTCCCAGAGTTCTCTGCCCCATGTCACACCATGCTCGCGGCCATTTTATTACAAAAAGACGCTTCATTCACACGAAGTACCATAAACTTCGACTTCGTTCAGAACCGAAGTTTTCCTGAAATTCTAAACGAATTCCACTTCGTTAGAATCGATTTGCCCATCTCTAGTGAGCACCACAGATCACAGATGACAGCCTGAGGATCTGCGTGCGGCCTGTGAACAACAAATGTTTTTCAGCAGCATACAGTGGTATGATGAAAAAATTGTGATGAGTGCACGCTATTCGGACCAGGACCATGGTCTGTGTAAATATATGTAAGAAATGAAAAAGGCAGCACTTAAAAAAAAAAGTGGAAGTTTATTAACCCAAAATCAGCAATGTTTCAGCCCTAAACAGAGCATAAACAAACAGTGCCATTTTGTAGTTTAAATAGTGAAAGCTGTATCACACAATCATTAAGTAGTTAGTGTACAAAATCCAAAATTGTGACATATAAATACATGAGGATACATGATAATTCCATAAATATAGGTGTCATACATGATGGTGACCAATAGTAACCAAAAACTAATACATAATTATTATTCATATACATCAGGGCCATGTAAGTCACACACACAGTTGATAACAACTGCTTACTATCTGGATAGAACAACCAAGCGACACTCTGCTCCAGAATCTCCAGGGACTGACGGCGCATGTGTGCCTAGAAAGTACGGCACATGTTCAGAAGAGACTGATCGCTGTCACACTGACATATAGGCTATGTTCACACGGCTTAAGTGCGGGACCTATTTTGCCCCGCAATTACGCCCGTGTGTACGGGGGCGGGGGGCCGGAAGCCCGCCGTCCCCATAGACATTCATTATTCTCGGCGCGTATACGCCGTGAATAATTGACATGTCACTTCTCTCCCCGCTTGGCAAATTGTCCGAGCAGGGAGAAGAGACGTAATCCACAGTTCTCTATGAGAACTGTGGATTACCGTAATGACTGGGACGCATTTCAGCCCGTGATTCACGCAGTACGGCACAAATTACAGGCTGAAATATGTCCCAAAATAAGCTGTGTGAACATAGCCTTAGAAGCCGAGGAGTCTCTAATTGCTCACTTGTCAACCTTTGTAGTAGCGCACGCACAGTAGATATCAAATCATGCAATGTGTTGCGTAGCAACTCCAGGGGCATCAGCACCAGCTCTATGTGCATTACAGCAGATCCAATAGAACCACACAGGAAAAACAAAGCAGACATTGGCTCATAGATAGCATAAAAATCCCCTACCTAAAGGTGTACCACCTACTCAGCTGGCATAAAAATCCAAAATTTCTGACCATGGATTATATAACATAATAGAGAGCCAGATTAACCCTTTAATCCCTCAAAAGAAAAAAAAAATATTCTTCATTTCTCTCGTCCTTGCCTTCCAAAAGCCATAGCGTTTTTATTTTTCCACCTACATAGACATATGAGGGACAAGATGTACTTTCTAATGGTGTCATTCATGGAACAATAGAATATAATGAGAAACCGCAAAAAAAATTCTAAGTGGGGCAAAATGTGAAAAAACTTACTTGAGTCATGTTTGCGGTAGTTTTGTTTTTGCGGTGTTCAATCTTTGGTAAAAGTGATGTGTTTTCTGTATTTTACAGGTTTATACGCATCCGCCAATACCAAACATGTAGGGTTTCCATTATGTTTTGGTGGCTTAAAAAAATTCCATTTTGTGTGACCAATAACTTTTTGCACTAACACCTACGGATGTCAGTGAGGGTGTATTTTTTGCAGGCTGAAGTGCACTTTTTATTGCTAGCAGTTTGGAATGCATGCAACTTTTTTGATCACTTTTATTCCAATTTTTATAGGACATGAAATTACCAAAAAACCACAATTTTGGCGTTTGGAATTTTTTTTCTTCTACGTTGTTCAGCGTATGGGATAAATGATATTATTTTTTAATAGATCAGACTTTTTCGGATGCGACAATTCCAAATATGTGTAACTTTTTTGTTATTTTATTTCTTTTATTTGTAAAATGGCGAAAGGGGGGTGATTTGAACTTTTCATTTTTTTTATATACTTTAAAACTTTTTTTTTTTCTTTTTTTTACTTTAACTTTCAGGGCGCTTCACCACTTCACCACATTTATACAGCATAATACATTGAATAGAAAGAACATTTCTTTTAGTAACCACAGCAGCAGAACAACGCTTAATTTAATGCATTAGAGTGTACCAAGATGGCGGTTTCCCCACTTCCTGCATGGGGCCGGAAGTGGGGCAAACGAAAACATGGCAGCGATGGAAGCCTTCACAAGGCTTCCAGCTGCCATGTTCACCAATCCGAACCCTGCGATTTCACCGTTTCTCATTGATTTAGACGCCGCGGTCATCTTTGCCACGGTGTCTAAGGAGTTAAATACCCGTGCTGTAACCGCCAAGTGTTAGTGGCAACACCCGGCGGCTATGTAGTGGTATTGCGCTGCGATCCCGCTACACAACTCCTTAACGCCACCAGGACGTACCCATACAGAGCCTTTATGCATGCGGTCTTTGGGCCATGTGTTTGAGACCCTCTACCTATTCCCTCATGGTAACTGGAAGTGACGTTGGACCAAAAATGATGTAGGGCTGGAAGTGTCACCAGCCCTGAGGTGTTGCAGACATATAGGCCATCATGCAAAAGTGCATTAAAAAACTCTAACCTTAGTCCCTATCTAGGGTTAAGGTTACAATGAAAAAAACATTCGGTTTTGGATTTCCTGAACCCAAATGTTTTCACAAGTTTGGCTGAACCAATGTTGAATCCAATCTTATTTAAATAATACTAGTCAAAACTTATGATCATTATGTCCAATGGTAAAAAGCAAGATTATTGCATAGGCATGATCAGATCCTGTATTCAATCATTCCTTCCATGGAAGGCAAGTAACACCCTCATATGATGCAGTTGTAGTGATCATGGGGGTTACAGGGTATGTGATAGGCTGTCTGCACATGTGAAAAAAGGGATGATTATCGGTTTTTGGGTGGCAGGATTTGTAAACTATTTGTATGCTTCTGTGGTAGAAGTGTATCATGAGTAGAGATGGGCGAATCAATTCTAACGAAGTGGAAATCATTTTGAATTTCAGGAAAGCTTCGATTCTGAATGAAGTCGAAGTTTGGGGTGCTTCGCGGCAACGAAGCATGCTTTTGATTGATAAAATGGCTGCGAGCACATGGCGTTACATGGGGCAAAGAAATCTGGTAGGAAGAAGGGCATAGCCTGCATGACATGTGCAGAGATGAAGCCAATCAGAGACCGGCGGGATTCTGTGACGTCACCGCACTATATAAGTCCAGGCGCGACGCTGGGAGCTCATACCGCTCTCACTGTACTGAGTAGGGAAGGTGCTGCCGCGGCTGCTTATGATATCTCATACTAAAGAACTCACTTTTATACAGTGATTTTTGGGGGGTGTCACAGCTTGTCTCAGACACTGCTTCTCTTACGTTCTAATTCTGATTTTGTGGGGTATTGGAACTGAAGTCCAGTGTGCGTCCAATGCAGCTGCATATACATTTTAATGCTATCTGCTCAGTTCTTCAGCACATTGAATATCCAAGGGTTATCTAAGCCTGTTCCTGTTGTATTCATTTAAAGAAACAGCGTTTTTACAATCCAAATACCACTTAATTTTTTTTTGCTCATTTTTTTTGCGCAATTTAGATCCAGGCGTTAATTAAGCATTGTTCTGCTGTTGTGGTCACTAAAAGAAACGTTCTTCTTCACCGCCAAAGAAGCAATTTTGCCTGAAGCATAATTCATAACCAAAGGTTAATTACAAGTTTTTCTGTTGTTGCGTACCGTAAAATACACGCCATTTTAACTCGCTACAAAGTTGGTAATTTTTTGTTGCTCATTTCTTTTGCGCCATTTAGATCCAGGGGTTAATTAAGCGTTGTTCTGCTGTTGTGGTCACTAAAAGAAACATTCTTTTTCACCGCCAAAGAAGCAATTTTGCCTGTAGCATAATTCATAACCGAAGGTTAATTACAAGTTTTTCTGTTGTTGTGTACCGTAAAATACACGCCATGTTAACACGCTACAAAGCTGGAAATTGTTTGCAGCATATTTCTTTTGCGCAATTTACATCCAAGGGTTAACTAAATTTTTTTTCTGCAGTTGTATTCATTAAAATAAACATTCCATTTCACCGCCAAAGAAGAAATTTAGGCTGTAGCATAATTCATATCCGAAGGTTAATTAAGCCTGTTTGTGCTTTTATATTCAGTAAAATACACAGTGTTTTTTCAAACGGCACATACAAGTCAATTTTTCCTCCCATTTGTGGAGCGCAACTTATACCAAGGGTTACCAAAGCTTGTTACTGGGTTCATTTGGAGTCAAATACGGGGTGTGTATTTATCATATACAGATATCTTCATCAAACAGTGTTTTCTGTACATTTTAGAACAAACAGTATGTCAACAGATAGGTGGCAGGCTATTCACCTGCGAGTGGCAGTGGCAGAAAACATTCCTGGGCAGCCCGGGTTGCAACACAGCAAGGGGACGTCGCAGCATGGGTCACTCGGTGAGGCCACAACTCCCGCTGTCATCTAGCGGCCGTGTGCTGACCAGCAACCCAAAGGTTCTTTTTGGGTTGACTAGGTCATCCACTTCCTCCAGATACATCTGACAACACCAGCCAAGAGTCGGTGGGAACGTCAGACACAACCCTTAGTTGGCATGGCCCGGGAGTGGGTCATGGCCCTCACCTGTCCCTCAACCCGCCTCTGTCCCATCTGGTTCCCTCAGCCAGAGATCAAACTATGTTGTCTGGGCTCAGCACCACTTTTAATAGCGAGGATGAACAATTTGAGGAGGGCAGTCAGCAGCAACTTGGCAGCGAAGAAATGGGGACAATATCCCCTGCTTTTTGCAGTAGGCGACAAAGTATAGATGTGGAGAGTGGCATGGGAGGTCATGTTGTGGGGGGGTCAGCCTCTGCATCCCAAAGGGACCCGGTGATGAGGACAGCAGGGGACGATGAAACACAAATTGATGATGATGTAGCCGACCGCACTTGGGAGCCGGGTGAAGAAAGGGGCTTCATCATCGTCAGGAAGAAGAGGGCATCAGCTTGCGCGTCAGGCAGCGGTGCAGCCAGCAAGTGAGCTTGTGGCCGTGAGTCAGCAGGGAAAGCAGCATTGTGAGGTCGGGAGCCAAGTGCCCACGGGGTAGAAAACCTGCTTCGTAGGTCCAAGAAAGTAGCTGCACAGGGGCTCAGCGAGGCAGCGTCGGCAGTAGTCACGCGATAAAATCAGATACACGGCGGTGTTGCAGTTCTTTGCTAAGACTCCGGAGGAGCCAAATTTGGCTATATGTAGAATCTGTGGACAGAAAGTGAAGCGTGGCCAGGGAGCTAATGTTGACACCACGGTTCTGTGTCAACACATGCAGCGTCACCATCCGGGGGCCTGGGAGAAACGTGGCTCAGATGTGGTGGTCCATCCTGCCGCCGCAGCAACAGCAGCGGCCAGTGGCACGCATGCCATTGCAGCCAGTCAAGGCTCCACCCACCTCTGCAGAAGGGAGCTGTTTCTTTTTTTGCCATCATCCCCCTCCCGGTCCAGATGCTCCTCCTCCTCGCTACTCATGGTGCCAGCAGTCGTTCAGCGAGGCGATTGCAAAGAGACAACAGTATGCATCCAACCATTCTAAGGTGCAGAAGCTGACCATGCTCCTGTCCAAGTGATTGGTACTGCAGTCCATCCCTTTCCAAATGGTGGACTCTGCACCGTTCAGAGAACTAATGGCTTGTGCCGAGCCGAGATGGAGTGTTCCAAGCCGTAATTTCTTTTCCAAAAAGGCAGTACCAGCACTTCATAAATATGTAGAACAGAAGGTGGGCTTGAGCTTATCGGTTTGTTCCAAGCTGCCTAGCAGCACAGACGTCTGGAGCTGTAACTACGGTCAGGGCCAGTACATGTCCTTTACGGCCCACTGGGTGAATGTGCTTCCTGCCTAGGCACACCAACAACTTGGACAGGAGACGCCGCTTTCTCCTCCACATTGTCAAACTGCGGCTCCTGCGCCAATGTCCGCCTCCTCCACCACCATCACCATCTCAGCCTCCAAAAGTACTGCTCCATCATGCCACATGTGTAGGGCACAGCGGTGTCACGCAGTTCTACACCTGTCTTGCCTCGGCGAACAAAGTCACACAGGGGAGGAACTGCTCCGCGTCATTCAGCAAGAAATCGATGTGTGGCTTTCGCCGCGCCAACTGCAAATCGGAACCATGGTGACGAACAATAGGAGTAACATTGTGTCCGCGCTGCACAGAGGAGGGATGATCCATGCACCCTGCATGGCGAACGTGTTCAATCTGATTGTGAAAATGTTCCTGAAGTCTTCCACTGATCTTCAGAAGATTCTGAAAATGGCCAGGAAACTGTGCATGCACTTCATCCATTCCTACAAAGCCAGGACAACCCACTTTGAGTTGCAGCTGCAGAACGGCCTCCCCCAACACACTCTGATATGCGATGTTTCCACCCGTTGGAATTCCAGCCTGCACATGTTGGACCGACTGTATGAACAGAGAAAGGCCATTAATGATTTTTTGATGATCCAGGCGGACAGGATTACTCCCCTGACTTTGATGTCAGCCAGTGGCAGCTCATGCATGACACCTGCCGTTTGCTGAGGCCATTCGAGGAGGGGACGTTATTTTGTCAGTCGCCAGGGGGCTAAAGGATGAATAACGTCATTCCACTGCTTCATGCCTGAAACGATGCTGAAAAGTCTGTTTTGGGCAGGGGACTGGAGACGTGGCGACTACATCCGCGGCCACATGAGTCCGGTGGGGACTGAAATGGAGGAGGAGGACATTGGGGGCAGAAGCATTTTTCTGGTGAAATGATGGATTTTCTACCGAGGTGACAAGAGGAGGAGCAGGTGCAGCTGGAGAGGTAGATGGAGATTGAGGAAGACGAGGCAGATGACCCGCAAGCATCGTTGGCAGTATACAGTGGAGATGGAGGCAAGGAGTCCCTCAGAGTCACTTGTGCAAATGCCCACAGCATGCTGATTTGCCTGGGCTAGTGACAGCCGGGAAAAGTCACCATCCGCAGAGGGGTGACTTCTGGCTCACTACCCTATTGGACCCTCGCTAACCCCGGGCCAAAATGGGGGCCTTTTTCCCAGCTGCTGGAGAAGAGGAAAAAACTCAAATACTATAGGGAAATCCTCCGTAGTCAGTTGCCTATGTGCGGCATCATCCCTCCTCTGACAGGTCTGACCGGGGGGTTCTTCAGCGCTCATGTACTAACTTTCCGCAGCTGCTGGGGGGAAAGGGGGGGGGGTAGGAGCAGTACCACTCCATCAGCAGCAACCTAAGTCTGGAGTCAGTGATGAGCAGCTTCCTTCACCCGCCTAGTGAGGAGGGCAGTCGCCAGCACACAGCAGACCTGGAGCAGGACCCTGAACCAACAGGGGGTGGCCTACTTGGAAAGCACTCCCGCCACCCCAGTTTAGAAGATCCACTGGACTACTGGGCAGCCTAACTGGATGTGTGGCCCCCAACTTGCCGAGTTTTGCAGTGGAGAAGCTGTCCTGTCCGGGCCCGTAGTGTGGCATCAGAGCTGGTGTTCAGTGCAGTGGGGGGCCCTCGTTACCCCCAAGGAGAACCCGCTTGTCCACGGAAATGTGGAACGACTGACCTTTGTCAAGATGAATCAGGAGTGGATCGGCCAGGATTTCCACACACCAATGCCTTAGGCGTCCGACTACATCAGCCATGACGCCTCACTCAAACTTTGAGAAATGAGTCTGGGTTCAAACTACCGCCTCAGCCACTATTCTGATGCTGCCGCCCGCCTGATGCCACACATCTGCTGCCAGCTTCTCCATCTGCCTACCACCATCTTTACCCGGGACGGGTTTTGCCACCCCCTCCCACCCTCGCTCATTGGGCCACTCTATGACCTCATGCTGCTGCTGGTGCCGTAACATTCACACTGTGTCATTGTGCCACTCTCTGGCCTCATGCTGCTGCTGCGGTCACATCCACACCCTGTCATTGTGCCACTCTCTGACCTCATGCTGTTGCTGCCGTCACCTTCACTCTCTGTCATTGTGCCACTCTGTGGCCTACTACTGTTTTGCCACCTCCAGAATGTCATTGTGCCACTGCCTGAACTCATGCTGCTGCTGCTGTGGCTGCTGCCGTGCCCTCCACACTGTGTCATTGTGCCCCTCTGTGGCCTACTCCTGTTTTTGCCACCTCCAGAAAGTCATTGTGCCACTCTCTGGCCGTATGCTGCTGCTGCAGTCACATTCACACTGTGTCATTGTGCCACTCTCTGACCTCATGCTGTTGCTGCCGTCACCTCCACTCTCTGTCATTGTGCCACTCTGTGGCCTACTACTGTTTTGCCACCTCCAGAATGTCATTGTGCCACTGCCTGACGTCATGCTGCTGCTGCCGTGCCCTCCACACTGTGTCATTGTGCCACTCTCTGACCTCATGCTGCTGCTGCAGTTGATGCCGTCAACTCCACACTGTGTCCTTGTGCCACTCTCTGACCTCATGCTGCTGCTGTGGCTGCTGCCGTGACCTACACACTCTGTCATTGTGCCACTCTTTAGCCTACTCCTGTTTTTGCCTCCTCCAGAATGTCATTGTGCCACTCTCTGACCTCATGCTGCTGTGGCTGCCGCCGTCACCTTCACACCCTGTCATTGTGCCACTCTCTGACCTCATGCTGATGCTCACGTCACCTCCACTCTCTGTCATTGTGCCACTCTCTGGCCTTCTGCTGTTTTGCCACTTCCAGAATGTCATTGTGCCACTGTCTGACCTCATGCTGCTGCTGTGGCTGCTGCCGTGACCTACACACTCTGTCATTGTTCCACTCTGTGGCCTACTCCTGTTTTTGCCACCTCCAGAATGTCATTGTGCCACTCTCTGACCTCATGCTGTTGCTCCCGTCACCTCCACTCTCTGTCATTGTGCCAATCTGTGGCCTACTCCTGTTTTTGCCACCTCCAGAATGTCATTGTGCCACTGTCTGACCTCATGCTGCTGCTGTGGCTTGTGCCGTAACCTACACACTGTTTCATTGTGCCAATCTTTGGCCTACTCCTGTTTTTGCCACCTCCAGAATGTCATTGTGCCACTCTCTGACCTCATGCTGCTGTGGCTGCCGCCGTCACCTCCCCACTCTGTCACTGATGTTGCCACCTGACCCCTCAGCTTGTTTTTTTCCAGCTGTCACTGCCATGACTTCATCAGGCTACATTCCCGCTTCAGTTTTTTGGTCAGTTTTGCCCTCTTAAGAGCCCAGGGAATTTTATAGTGAAGCGATTCTAAGAGCAGCGGCTGTCATCTGCATGTCATACTAAAACACAACATTGTATGAAGACCAAACTAAGCTCCCTCTGCATATTTAAGCATTGCACAACGTTCTACAGCACCCTGCAGGCTCTGTGCAGCCTGGAAATAGCTGTTTAACGTGATTCGGACCGAAACAAATTTTGACGGACAATTTGGCGAAGTCACCGAATCGAATTTTTGAGAAATTTGCCCATCTCTAATCATGAGTGGATGAATGGCACCATTTTGAATGAGCAATGTGGAAACTTTGGAGCACCACATGCCATTGATGTGAAAGGTGAACTTCCGCTGCAAGTTGCGAAAGGGCGGACAGACAAACTACGGTGCTCACTGCAAAAATCTGTCTAAAATGACAGTTCAGTGAATTCTACTGCGTATGGGGCTCCAAAGCAGACTGATGGCACTTCACCTGGACTACTTATATAAGTAAAAGGCACTCTCAACCAGTTTGGGTATAAAGCCATTCATGCAGATCACTTACACCAATACATGTAGATTGTCTTCCCTGGGGTTAATGGGATCTTCCAACAAGAGAATGTAACATGTCACACAGCTAGACATATGACATTGGTTGGCAGAGCATGATCAAGACTTCCGATTACTACTCTGCCCCCCTAATTCCTGACATTTAAACTCCACTGAGCATCTTTGTGATGACCATGATGATGGTGTTGGCTCTTTGAACCCTCCAACAGCTGTGGGATGCAGACAGTATGGCTCCAGATACCTGTGACAACCTGTGGGGCCTTATTGAGTCGTTCCTGCTGTCCGTGCTCCATACTGCGGTTACTCTGGATATTAGTTGATGGTCAATAGTGTGACTCAGTTTTTCCGCTAATTTAAATAAAGTCCATGAAGCAATGATTTTAGATAGACGATTCTAATTTTAACCTTCTGGTATCTTACATGACATTATTATGTAATTATAGGAGAAAAAATTCCTTTTTCAGTTAAATATTACACTAATAGCTTCTGATACATATAGGGAATAATTTTATATTCTCTTCTTTATGATTTTTTTTTACCTTACCACTGATGCCTATTTTGCATAGACATAACAGTACATCTCTACATTAAGTCATTTTAAATTCTGATTGTTGCTTTTAATGAAAAAAAAAACCCAAAACATACAGCCAAATTACCATACTTATACTCCCATATCTCAAACATGTTTTATTCCAATACTGTTTCTAGGTGCAGTCATGGAAGTGTTCAAACAGGTCAAAAGACTTTTTATTTAACCTCTTGAGATCAAGATTATTTATAACCCACCTCTGCATCGCACGCATATATTCCAGGTATTTCATAATATTAAAATCATTTGCACAATTAATTCCTAGGGGCAATAGCAGTAAGTTGGCCAAAGCAAGGCTATATTCTAATTGCGGGTTTGTGATAGTTGTAAAGTAGCTATCAAAAATGATTGACATGATAAACCCCACTAGTATCAATACGATGTAACATATAATGAAGTCCTTTAGGACAGTAATCTATTGTTATAGAAGTTAATATCCTTCTGTAGAATAGCACAAGGAAATTGGATTTTCATCTCTCATACTTGATAAGCAGTGAGTTACTTATTGTCTGAACTAGTTACGCAAGGTTTTTGACTTTTAACCACTTGTAATGCTAATAAAATACAGTACAAATTACTGTATATTATAATATAAAAATAATCTTTATTTATATAGCGCCAACATATTCCATAGCACTTTACAATTTAGAGAGTATAATTACAGACAAAAATTACAGACATTACACCATAAAAGCTACTTACAGATGAGACACAAGGTGTGAGGGCCCTATTATAGATCTGACAATCTATAAGCGTGTATAAGTGTGAGAAGGGTGAGAAGTGCTCAGTTTACATATTATTCCAGCCATGTTACATAAATACAGGGGAGTTAACATAAAAAGTGGATTAGCCTGCCACCCATACTGTACATCTATAAACGGGTAAGTGCCTTTTAGTGCCCAAGTGCGAATGAGTGACAGAAAGCGGGAGGTTAGCAATTAGGGATCGTGGTAAGCCTGACTAAGAAGATGTATTCTCAGGGTGCACTTACAACTGTGAGGGTTATGAGTGTGCCTGATTGTACGTGATAACTTATTCCAGAGAACTGGTGCAGCACGTGAAAAATTTGGGAGACGGGCATTGGAGGTTTTGATGACTGAGGTGTGTAATCTCAGATCGTCAGCAGAGCAGAGAGACTGGGTAGGGTGGTAGACAGTGATGAGGGAGGAGATTTAGAGGGGTGCAGCTCTGTGGAGAGCTTTATGGGTGAGAGTGATGAGTTTATGTTGTATCCTGTGCTGAATGGGTAACCAGTGCAGTGACCAGCACAGGGTAGATGCATCTATATAGCAGCTGGAAAGAAAGATGAGCCTGGCTGCTGCATTCAGGACAGATTGGAGAGAGGAGAGTTTACAGAGAGCAGGTATTTATAGTAGTCAAGACGAGAAAGCATAAGAGCAGTAATGAGAGTTTGAGTTGTTTCCACAGTGAGAAAAGGACGGATTCTGGAGATGTTCTTGAGGTGCTGGTGACAGGAGTGGGCAAGGGATTGAATATAGGGGGTGAAGGACAGATCAGAATCTAGTATAACCCCAGGACAGTGGGCATGCTGCCTAGGATTTATGGTGGTACCACACACTGAAGCAGAAATAGCAGGGTGGGGTCCGTTAGTAGACGTAGGATGATAAGAAGTTCAGTTTTAGTGAGGCTTAGTTTAAGATAGAGAGAAGACATGATGTCAGAGACAGCGGACAGAGAGTGACTGGTGTTTTGTAGCAGGTCAGGGGAGATATTACGGGAAAAGTTGTGTAATTGAGTGTTGTCAGTGTAGAGATGGTACTGAAAGCCAAATCTGCTGATGGTTTGTCCAGTGCGGGCTGTGTAGATATAAAAGAGGAGAGGACCTAGAACCAATCACTGAGGAACCCCAACAGCAAGAGTAAGAGGAGAGGAGTTAGACTTGGAAAATACTATATTTACTATTTTGCCATAGGCAAACTTAAATTCTATCAGTTCTCTATCTGTAAAACACTAAAACGTAACTTTTATTATGTATAACTCTTAATCTCTATACACACTATTTAAAAACCTGATTTCTAACCTCATCATTTAACCCTTTTTGCTTCTGAAAGAAGGAATAGCTCCTTTTACATTATCAAGTCTGGTGGAGCACCAACTATTAACAGGAAAGCCTTATATATACAGCAATTTACTAGCTCCAGTAAGGGATCCCACGCCTACTACTTGGGCAGTCGTCCCTAATCTCATGTACACAAAACAAATAAGGCCCCCTGGTGACACCCCTGCAGCAGGTGACACTTGTAGACAGAGGTGAGAAATCACAATTTAAAACGTCATATCTGACCTCCCCGACATGTTTCGCTAGCTAACCTGGCTTCATCAGGGGTTAGAGGTCTTTCAGAAGCAAAAAGGGTTAAATGACGAGGTTAGAAATCAGGTTTTTGAATAGTGTGTCTAGAGGTTAAGAGTTATACATAATAAAAGTTACGTTTTAGTGTTTTACAGATAAAGAACTGATATAGTTTAAGTTTGCCTATGGCAAAATAGTAAATATAGTGATCAAAAGTCACTCTCTGTTCTCTTGCGAGATTCCCAATTTTTTGGAGACTGAGACCTGGAAAATGAGATACTGAAGGAGCGGTCAGAGAGGTAGGATGAGAACCAAGAGAGAGCGGTGTCCTGGAGGCCATTGGCACTGAGCATGAGAGAAGAAGTTGGTGATCTACAGTATCAAATGTTGCAAGGAGATCGAGAAGAAGCAACAGTGAGTAGTTGCCCTGAGATTTAGCTGTGAGGAAGTCATTTGAGACTTTACCTTGAGTGTAGAAAGTGCTGAAACCTGATTGTAGAGTATCGAGAAGTGAGTTAGTAAAGAGAGGTGGATTAGGCAAGAGTAAACCAAGTGTTCTAGGAGTCTAAAGATGAAGGGAACATTAGAGACTGGACAGTAATTAGTAACATAGGATGGGTCCAGAGTCTGCTTTTTAAGTAAAGGGGTCATGATAGCGTGTTTAAAGGAAGATGGAAAAATCCCAGTGGAGAGAGAGAGGTTGCAGATTGCAGTTAGGTGAGAGATGACAGCTAGAGAAACGGACTGGACAAGGTGGGAGGGAATTGGGTCACTAAAACAGTTAGTGGGGTAAGCAGATGAAATAAGCCTGGATACATCTTCTTCTGTCATTAGGTCGATAGCTGAGAGCAAACTAGAGGATGTGCAGGGACGGACAGGATCGGTATTACTTGAGGATTCAGATGTGATGTATTGCCAGATGTTGTAAATTTTGTCTTTAAAGTAAGTAGCCAGGTCTTCAGTACAGAGGGCAGTGACTGGGGCCTGAGCTTTACCCTGAGGAGAGAGGCGTGTGCCGAGGCTTCTGGCATCTGATTCTGGTGTGTAAGTGGTGCCAATATGTCCAAGTTGGTCGAGAGAGTTTCGTTGTATTGTTTGACAGCAAGGTCAGGATAGAAAACAGAGGAGATTGGGGACAGTGAGGACTGTAGGGTATCTGTGAATTCCTGAGTGTTTATGGAACAGATATTTCTGAATGTGTGACGGGCAGGTGTGTCTAGAGAAGTCTGAGAATTAGTGATAGTGAAGGAGATAAGGTTGTGGTCAGAGAGTGTATAAGGAGAATTAGTAAAGTTAGAAATTGAGGAAAGATGACAAAATACCAGATTAAGAGAGTTCCCATCCTTGTGGGTGGGGGAATCTATAATTTGGGTGAGGCCAAGGGATGATGTAAGTGAAAGAAGGGGTCATGAATGGGGATATTGAAATCACCCATGATGAGAGTGGGTATTTCAGTAGAGAGGAAATGAGGTAAACAGGCTGCAAAATGATCCAGAAACTGGCAGGGTGAGTCAGAGGGGTCTGTACACAACTGCTACTCTGAGAGAAAATGGACAAAAGAGTTTGAGGATGTGGACATCAAAGAGGGGAAAGTGATGAAGGGTGTGGGAGGAATGACCTGGTAAGTGCAGTGTTCTCAGGTCTGTGGGTAAAGTGTAGGCTGCCATAAGTAAGAACAGCAAGGAAAGCCATGTCCTATTGCTTGAGTCATGTTTCTGTGAGAGCTAACAGGTTGAGGGAGTTAGAGAGGAACAGATCATAAACAGTAGTGAGCTTGTTATAGACAGAATGGGAGTTCCACAATGCACACTTAAAAGGGGCAGAAAAAGACATACAACGAATATTACACAGATTAGCAGGGTTCTTGTGGGAGGCAGAAGAGGAGGTAGGGTTAGCAGGAAAGGAGGGTGGGCAGGGGTTAGGAGAGATATCCCCTGCAGCAAGAAGCAGGAGAATGAAAAGTGACAGCAGATGGTTCAGTGCTATATATGAGCGGCGTTTATGTGGGATTATGAAAGTAGTTGTTTCAGGGGAAATATACAAAGTGAGTACTGCATAGGAAGAGTGCATGGGTGAGGGAAGAAGAGAGGAGGTTATGTGGACAGAAATATCAGGGGGCAAGACTTGTTGGTAGGATAGGAGGCAAATGACTGCAAGATAGATTGCAACATGGAGCATGGTGAAAAAGGTCTATTTTGAAAAGACCAGTTACTCACACGAAAGGTGATAATTCCTGGCCACCTTCTGCCCACTTCTGTCGTATTTCATCACTTCCAAAAGCTGTCACTTAAAAAACTGGAAGTCAAAATACTGGCATGGCAGACCCAGGTCTGACAAACCTGATGCCTCCAATATATAGTCTGTGCAGATCATTGATTACAATCAGTGAATATATTTCTTTGCTCTGTGTTTTATGATTTGTGTAGACTGCATTGAACCCGCAGCTCTATTCCCAACAATTACCCCCTGTTTCTTTGTTTAGCAAAGGATATACACCATATATATTTAGGCTATGTTCACACGGCTGATTCATGCCGTAATTGCGGGATGGATTTCGCCCGCAATTATGGCGTGTGTACGGGGGCGGGTGGTTGGGGTGGCAATGAGCTTCATTATCCATGGCGCGTATCCCGCCGGGATAATGTGCATGTCACTTTCTCCCCGCTTGCCGTATTTCGCGAGCGGGGAGAGGAGATGGAATCCATAGTGGATAGTGTGGATTACCGTAATGACAGGGACGGATTTCAGCCGTATTTTCGCGCAGTACGGCTCGCAATACGGACTGAAATACGTCCCAAAATCAGCCGTGTGAACATAGCCTTAAAGTCTTTCCTCTATCTATCTTCTTGTAACTTCACCCATTTCTGTCACCTGGATTCACTGATTGTAATCAGTGATCTGCAGACACTATATATTGGAGGCATCAGGTCTTGCAGACCTAGGTCTGCCATGCCAGTATTTTAATTGCCAGTTTTTTAAGTGACAGATTTTTGAAGTGATGAAGTGTTGATAAATTGCTGGCACTTGAAGTACAGGAGAACATACCAATGAAATATAATAGAAGGCATGATGAGTTGTCACTTGTAGTACAGCAGGACATACCTGTGAAGAAAAACATAGGCGATCAAATGGGAGCAGAGACAATGATGAGTGTTCTATCAGTTCTATCAGTCTGTCAAATTTCATCACTTCAACAAGCTGTCACATAAAAACTGGCAATTAATATACTGGCATGGCAGACCCATTATGATGATACTTCAGCTTCAGAGCTTTGGGCAAAGGCAGAAACAAATACCAGACCAAGAATGGAGATGGATATATTATATAAAAAAATACTTTGTAGTTTATCTTGCTATATCACTTTTGAACTTTCCATCTAGTTAGTGTAAAGGCTCTTTGAATGGACTTCAATGAGAAACAAGGGTCTACTATGAAAGATTACTGTATAAAACAATGGGCAAAGAGCACAAAGACAAGGCGCTTTGTACTAAAAAGCTCCCAGAATCGTATAGCTGGTCTGGGTGAAGCCATCACCTTTAAACTACTAGCAGAAACATGGCCCAATACATAACTGGAAATACAAATTAAGCTTTCCAGGAGATCAAGTAAAGGAGAAAAAGCAGACTCAAATAGGTATGAGCTGTTCACAAACTTGGCATCGGTCATAATTTTAACAGGTGGACATTTGGAATGTATTATGGGTATTCCCATGGGGTTAGGGGTTAAATATCAAGATTTTGGCAATATAAATATTCCTAAGTATGCTTTTCAACTTCCTTGCTGTTAAAGGTAATCCTAGTGGAGAACATTCCATGTTTTGCTATGGTGCCTCATAATTCCTTGTTCCGCTCTTGAACCTACAAGCAAAAAATAAAAAACTTCACAAAGTAGGTTCATTTCTCGTATTAATAGAAGAACATTAATACAGTAGTCCCTGGCTATATTTTTTGGCAAAAACAATGTCTAATTGACACACTACAGAAAGTCAATTATGATTATTGACCAGTCTATGTTAGGCCATGAGGACCAATCACATTTTTCAAGTTTTCATCACCAAGAACTTTTTATTTTTATAATGACATAGCCAAATGGTGATGCAATGACACTGTGGAAGCTAAACCAGAAAACAGATAGCAGGTGGATGGTAGTATAGGCAGGGTTGGTGGAGATTCCACATGTAGGGTCAATATGGAAGAAAGGTAGTAATAGTGATACCTGAACCTAACTGATTGTCTCTGAGTTCTTCCCCTAAATCTAGTCTCTGCCACTGAACTCCTATCACTAAAACTGACCCTAAAATTATCCCTCAAAAATGTTCCTAAACTACAACAAGTGGCTCTTTGACATAGAGGCTCCGTAGGCAGAGCAAAGCTTAACTACACAAACAACCAACTGATATACACAAGGAGTACACAAATCTAGGACTTGACTTAATAGAATTTAGATGAGAAATCACATTATACTAGAAGTTGACACAACTGGACTTAGACAATAGACATGAATAACCAATAACTTGGCATATCAGAACTAGACAGAAGACGTTGAAGTATACTATTACACTCTACAATCAAACCGCCAGACTCAAATGAGAGATTAGAAGTAAACTAATGAGTTCCAGATGCAGGTCTGGTCAGCTGACATGCAAGGATCTTGAGCAGTTGCCATGCCACAAAACAAATATACACAAGAGAAGACAGACAAAACATAGAAAATCCTGCTGATTTGTTAGGCAAGAGAGGATGGGATGACACTAGAATTCCTGCCATTCATTATATGGGCTTGTTTTCTATAGGGTGAGTTTGTTTAATGGCACAATTTTAGTGTCCACACAACTTATTGATTGACTTTTTAAAAATTATTTCTAGGGAAGGATGGAAAAAAAAGCAATTTCAGCATTGTTTTTTTCTATTGTAACCCCTTATAGTCACAGCCATTTTCACCTCTTTGATAGAGCCCCATTTTTCAATTCTGTCATTGGAAGTAACCTTTTTTCTAATGATTTTACCTATCCATGAATTTTTTCTCATGACACATTGAGATTAAAGTTAGTAACACATTTTAGTTCATACAATTCTTAATTGTTTGTAAAAAAAAATTAAAATGTGAAAATTTGGAAAACTTTGCCATTTTCAAAGTTTAAAAATTTCTGTATATAAGTCAGATAGTTAAACCACAAAAAATAGTTTATAATTAGTATCTACCATACATTATTTTTTAAATGTCTTTTTATATTTTACAACATTAGGGGGCTTATAAATTTCTTAGCAACTGAACCTTTAACCCCTTTCTGACATTTGACGTAAATTTACATCAAATTTACAAATTGCCATGTTTTTATGGCAAGGCGACCGTGCAGGTTCAAAAATAGAGCCCAGAAGATCACTGTTGCCACGACCGGAGTTCGTTTATGGCTGATTAACACTTTAGATGCTGCGGCATTGATGCAATCACGAGGTACCGATAGCTGCCATAACGACATGGAAGCATTAAAAGGGCTTCTGGGATGTCTCTGACATCACCACGCCCGGCCGTACCCAGAGGACAACAGCTGAGCATGTATGAGTAGTGTTGAGCGATTATTATCGACAAAGCTGAAATCGGCACGGTATTTACGTTGATCGAATTTTTTAGATCACGCGATAATTTAGGTTAAAACCTGATGCATAATCTATTACTATAGCGACATTTTCGGAGCTTCCTGTCATTTTCGGCGGCCAGCAAATCAGATGTAAAGAAATAGAGCCAAGGGTGAGATGTAGGTGGCGAGTCATGACTGGGATGGTGTATGGTTCGATTGGTTGGAGAAATCACACTGACCTCGTTTTACATAGAACAGCCCTTCTGTTCATGATCAGTGTGTGTCAGCGTCTCATAGCAGAAGTAGGGACGTGCAATCTGCTCGGTCCAAAAACAGCCTCAGCAACAGCCTCAGCGAAATATTCTATTTTTTCAAAAGAGAAAGCTCTTACTTTTAGATGTGATCCTTAGAAGTTAGTTAGATCTGAGATTTGCAGACTTTATGGTTGTAACGGGTTGGCGCCGCGGTACGGTCACGGAAAGTGGTCGCAACCCGTGTCCCGCGGCAGGTCCCCGGCGGGGACGGGGCTGCCGCACGCGGGTCCCACTGTCGCCCCGTGGGGTGCATCGTCCAGTCTCCTCACCTGACGCGACTCCCGTTTCGGTCCGAGTTTCCACTGCTGGCCGGAATGCGCCATGCCGACGCAGCGCTCGTTTCATGTAGATATTAAAGGGTACCCGTGCGCCGGTCAATTGGCTAACTTCGCCCGGGCGTGTCTCTATTTAAGTTTTTGGACCCACGTTACTTCCCGCTGGATCTTTGTCTGCCCCGTGCCTTTGTGAAAGCGTTCCTGAAAGTATATTTGCCTTGCACTGTGATTCCAGACCTTGTACGTTTCTTGACATAAGAACCTCTGACGCCTGCCTGACCTTACCCGCCTAGTCAACGACACAGAAACCATTGCCGCCTGCCCCTGACCTTACTGCATGCCAAACGCTACAGATTCTGAATACCTAATCTTTGTACCTGTTGCACTCGGCTGCCGCAGCAAGCAAGTCAACTGTCGGGGATGGTAACAGACATGGTAGGCCTCACGCGCGCAAGTCCATCCCGCTTTGTGGCGGGCTCGGGTGAAAATCCGGGGGCTACTTCAGTTTCCGTTCCCTGGTGTGGCTTAAACTACCTCGCCTGCGGTGAGTCCAGCGGATCCAATACCAAGTCTGCTACAGTAAGATCCAAGGCCATGGAATCACCCGCCAAGGTGCCTCTGCCAAGCTCACGGATATTACGACGGTTGTTGCCCGCAAACGCAACATATCGAACAACAAGGACATCATTGGGCCAGCTCTCACGCATTGATGCTTCAGCTCCTTGACAATACCCGCAGCAGTCTCCCTGTTCTCCGTCTGTGGTCCATACTACATATTGCAGTTCCTTTGGCCACTGTGGGACCCAAGCTTCGGACTCCCTCTACCTCAGCTTTGCCGGGGATCCAAGCTCTGCCGGGAGGTTTCATTAGCAGTGCTCTATGCACGTGGAGATGATAGGCGGGGAAAACAAGTTTCTCCTCGGAGAGGTCTAAAGTGGCCTTCGTGGTGGAGCCTACTTTCCGGGAAGGCACTGGCTTGGGCTGGATAGCTCGCCTGTAGAAAGAAAAACCTTTGCTGATTTCTTAGAGTTAGTGGGGAGCTCCTAATGATCCCATCCAGTATATAAACCGGCACAGTGACTTCGGGTGGGGGCCATTCTACATAAGAGAGATCAGGTTCCTCGTTGGTCCCCAGTGCTTCCTCGGCGGATTCTCCTTGGCTTCCCTGGCTTGCAACGTCACGCCACTACGCTGGATTGGAAGACAAGGGAGTCCTGAATGGGTCCAGGAAATGCCAGAACCTCTGCTTGGAGGTACCACGCCTGGTGACTACCACTTATCCGCACCCGCTTGCCAGCTTTGCCAGGCCTAACGCGCTGTGTACCAGGACTGTGGGGACGATACATTCTCGAAAATGTAGGCCGATACGGCTGCCACCACATCGGCCTTACGACTGCCCCATGTGACTTCTTCCAGGAACCTGGTCCGCCCCGGGAAGGGTCTACCCGCTTTCCGTACCGGAGACTCAGGCCAAGTGTGGCCTACATAAGGAGAATTGCGGAAAGGGTTTATCCGTAAGTCCTCCTACCCAGCCGGGAGCGAGTTTTTCTTCGTTCCAGAAGAAGGTGGTTCCCTTCGTCCGTGTATAGACTACAGGGGGAGCTCAGTAAAATCACACGTAAAAAACCGAAACCATCTCACGCAGATCGCAGAACTTTTGGACCGCTCAAGTGGGTACCTAAAGTGTTTTCCAAGTTGGATCTGCGATGGTGCCTACAACCTACATCTGAATTACGGGAGGGGACGAGTGGAAGACGGCGTTCTTAATACCGCTGATGGTCATTTGCCGGACATATCTAGTAATGCACTTTGGGCTCTGCTACGCTCCAGACAGTGTTTCAGAATTTTGTTAAGATGTCTTCCGGGTTCTCCTGTACACCTGGGTGATTGTGTAACTTGGAGACATCATAATTTTCTCCCCGAGCTCAGTCGGCACCGAACCCAAGTGCGCCAGGTTCTGCGATGTTGCCCTGACGCAGCCATCGACTGTACGCCAAGCTGGGGAACTGTTCATTCCATCAGACCAGCCTACCTTTTCCTCGGGTATATCGTCTCAAGCAAGAGACTGTAGGATGGACCCAGCTAAACTCATCTGCGGGCTGCAATGGCCTCGTCCTGTCGGTCTTCGCGGCCATTCCAGCGCTTCCTGGGCCTCGCGAATTATTACGCCCAATTTATTACCCCACTTCTCCACTTTGGTATCGGATCTCTATCGTGGGCCCCTCACTAGGAAGAACGTGACCCGAGATGCTGGCCTCTGGAGGCTGAGACTAGAGAGCGGTTTGTTGGTCTGAAAACTGCCTTCTCCACTGCAACCTGTTTTGGTCCGGGCCTGTATTAACGAGAAGCCGATTTCTTGGAGGTGGATGCTTCTTCTGTTGAGAGGGGCAGGGGCGGTTCCTCACACAGAAAGGTCCCAAGGGCAGATTCTCAACATGGTGGTTCTTCTGCCTAAGACCTTTTCCCGGCGGAGCGGAAAACTATGCCATTGGGGACAGGGAAACTCTTGGCCATCAAGTAGCCTGGAGGTAGTCGGCGACATCTGCTGGAGGGGGCTCGCCATACTATCGACAATATTTACGGACCATACAGAAATTTACTGTATCTTCAGTCAGCCAGCGCTTTGAAATCCTCGCCAAGCCCGATGGTCTCTCTTTTTTCACGTTTCGACTTTCGCATACATTTCCGACCTGCTGAGAAAAAAGTTCAAGGCTGTCGCCCTCTCCCGTGCCTGGACGTGGTCGGTGAAGAACCCGTGTCACAAAACCTCCGCATTTATCCAAACGGTGTGGTTCCGTCGGCTCCGCGGATCTCAGAACGTCCCTACGTGTCAGACTTTCGTGTCCGATCCGGTCACATCAGGAAGAAGGTGTTGGAATGGTGGGCCATACGCTCTCTCTTGGCTGGTACATTACCGGAGCACGAAGTCTAGACAATAGTTTGAATCCAGCTGGTAGATCTCATTGAGCGCACTGAAGCTGGTCTCTGGCACCGACCTCGTGTGTCACAACTGCAGAGATGTCGCACGTCGAGTGAGATGTTCACGCTCGCTCTGTATTCACATGTGCGCGGAGACACACCTCCATTCGGTGCCGCCACGACCCGATACAGTGCTTGGCAGGATTCTCGTGGGAAATCTCGATTCTGACCGGTGCCAGCAGACTACCGCCTGGAGCGCCACTTGTTCTCGTCCTGTGGATTTCTGTCTATGCTGGACCTTACGGCCTCCTCTCGGAATTCGGTCTTCTGGGTGGGTTCTTGGACCGGTTCTCGAAAGATGTCACACTTCGTACCTCTCCCTGGCTGCCGTTGCTCCACAATTAGCCTATCATTTTATTCCGAAATGTTTTCCGAATTCATGGGTTACCTTCAACATTGTCTTCCGACCCGGCGGTGTCATTTTGTTTCCCGATTTTCCCACTACGAGTGCCTATGCTCCCGTCTGCAAGTCAAGCTGGACTTTTCGTCAGCATTATCACCCGCAATCCAATGGCAGGTGGAGCGGAGTGGTGAAACCAGATTCTGGGGGAATACTGCGTCACTTTGTATCTGGACGTCAGGGGGACAAACTGGGCCGAGCTGCTCCTTGGGCCGAATTACTCGTTACAAACACATCGCGTCTCGGAGGCAGCCGGCGTCTCTCCATTCTTTGTAGCTATATGGCGCCTCCGCACCTCCCCTCCCTTCCCTGCCCACTAATTCGGGGATGTGCCCGCATTGTCCAACGGACAAAGTTCGGGTTATCAAGGCCATCTGGGCAAGGAGAACGCGAAGTTCCCTACTTCGGGCCTCTGAACAGTTATGAAGACTCAGGCTGATGAGAGGGGAAGACCTGCCCCAACAATTTTCATCCCAGGGGACAATGTTTGGCTCTCCTCGAGGTACGTGACGCATGAATGAAAGGTTCTTGTCTCAAATTGGGCCTTCGCTTTTCCTCGGACCCTTCAAGGTTCTTCGCAGTTGGAACACCGGTGTCGTTCAAGCTCTTCACTGCCTCCATCTATCAGGATCCAAAACGCCATTCCATGTCTCCCTCCTTTAAGCCCGCTGGGTCCCTGAAACCGTTTTTTCTCTCAGGAAATGTAAACACCTTCCCCAGTTAGCAAGTCCGCTGACATTCTTTGAGTAAAGCGACAATCTCTTTGAGATGAAGACGGTCAAGAGGGATGCGTTCTTCTCGTAGATTGGAAGGGCATTTCGGCCCGAGGAGAGTCCGGGGGAGCCAGAATGCTAAATCCTGAAATCGTGACCTCCTCACTCAGATTTTATGCATCCTAAAAAAAGGAGGGGAGTCTAAGGGGGGTTACTGTAACGGGTTGCAGCCGCGTGTTCCACGGTCCACGGACCGCAGTCGCACCGTGTCCCCGCGGCAGGTCCCCGTCTGGGATCGGGTGCCGCGCGGGTCCCACTGTCGGCCCGTGGCTGCATCAGTACCGTCTCCTCACCTGACCGCGGATCGCCCGTCGGTCCGCGGTCCCCTGATGGCCGGGAATGTGCATGCGCGCGCGCTCGTTCATGTAGATTTAAAGGGTCAGTGCGCGGTAATTGGCTAATTGCGGAGGGCGGCTGTCTCTATTTAAGTTTTGGGACCCAACGTCCACTTCCCCGATGGAATCTTTGTTGCCCCGTTGCCTTTGTGAAAGCGTTCCTGATAGTTCATATTTGCCTTTGAAGTCGTCTTGTGTACCAGACCTTGCTCGTTTCTTGACTTCCGAACCTCTGACGCTCTGCCCTTGACCTTACCGTCTGTCCATGACTACGAACCATTGCCGCCTGCCAAGACCATACTGCTGCCACCGCTACGATTCTTGGAATACATTTATGTACCTCGCTGCAACTCGGCTGCCGCCGCAAGCTAAGTCACGTCGAGGTAACGACCTGGTAGCCTCACGCCGCAGCAAGTCTATCACGGCCTTTGGGCGGCGGGATCGGTGAAAACCGGGGGCTACTTAGATCCGTTCCATGGCGTGGGGGTTAACTACATGGCCCTGCGGTGGTCCAGCGGATCCACTACCAAGTCCGTTACATTAGGTAGTTAGGCAGAGAATTTTAAAGGAGCATCTACCACTGTAAAGTCATGGGGGGAAGCGGGTGGGGGGTGGCCCCGCGGGCGAACATAGACAAGCTCTATAAAGGATACTGGATATTGTAAGCCGAAACTTGTTTAGACATTGCATTGGCTTATATTATGATACAGATCTTTTTAGTAACTGTAAGGTTCTTTGTTAGGTGCAAAAACTCACTTTTATTATCAGTATACTTTACAGATATGGTGTTCTTTTATCAATTTTTGCCCAGTCCAGCTTTGCTAATATGCCACCTTGCGTTAAATTTGAATACAGCAATTTTGTAGTCACCACAGGTTGATAGGTGCCAATAAAAAAACTTTTCTTAATCCCGTATACATTTTCAGATTCGTGTTTTTTTCACTTTGGCGCAGGCCAGGCTATGTTGATAGAGCCACTTTGCAGTTAAATTTGGAATACAGCATCTTGTAGTCAACCACAGGTGAATTGATAGTGCCAACAATACCTGTTTATTATACGTATACATGTCAGACAGGTGTTTTTTTCACTTTTGGTCAGTAAAGCTTTGGTGATAGATCTACTTTGACAGTTAAATTTCGAATACAAGCAAATTTTGTAGTCCCACCACAGGTGGACTTGATAGGTGCCAAAAAAAATCCCTTTTATATCCGTATACATTTACAGATACGTGTTTTTTTTTTCACTTTGGCGGCAGGCCAGCTGTGTTGATAGAGCCACCTTGCACAGTTAAATTTGATTCCAGCATCTTTGTAGACACACACAGTGTATACTGATAGTGCCAAAAATGACCCTTTTATTATCCGTATACTTTTCAGACAGGTGTTTTTTTTCTCATTTTTTTGGTCAGTCAACTTTTTGATAGTTTACTTTGCGTTTAATTTAAAACCCAAACCCAATTTTTTTGGTAGCCCACCACGGGTGAATTGATGGGTTGCCAAAAAATCCCTTTTTTTTTATCCTATACATTTAAAAATACGTGTTTTTTTCACTTTGGCGCAGGCCACTTTGTTAAATAGAGCCACCTTGCAGTTAAATTTGAATCCCAATTTTTTTTTGATTTGGGGGTTTTGAAAATTAGCTGTGTTTTGCCGTTTTTTAATATGAGACTTTCCAAAACTCTTCCATCCCTTTCCCTAAAATTTTATCTTTCTGAACAGGGAAAGCGAAATTCAGGGGGAACGAGCAAAGAGGGGGGTGGGAAACATGGAGGTAGAGGTACGAAGAAGGTGCTTCTTCCATTCGGGGCGACAACACCATGCCAGCGGATCGTCATTTGCGGGACCTCGGGCCTTTCATCCGGGGGTCAGGGCCCTGTAAATTTCCCCAACAACAAACAGCGTCGCCAATCTGCCCCTTCAGGGGTTAAGCAACCGCATCCACAGTCTTACCTCCTCGTCCCCCACACGGCCCAAATGTCTCACCCAACCTCACCCCAAAATCCCGTCCAACATGAAGCAGCCCAAATGTCAACTCGGAACCCCCCAAATTGTGGAAAATTCCTTTTTTCGAAGACCTTTTTAAAATGACAAAATGCTTGGGGCCCAAAAGGGCATTTTTAAAAGATCAAGGGGCCAAAAAGAGGATGATTTTCTCTGCTCGACGCCCAAGTACTGATCCCAAACAGAGGAGGAAAAGGAAGCCTTTAAATTTGGCAAATATCCCGGGCGGTGGGCAAACCCTTGCAGTCCCTCTTGCTTGTAGCCCGCAGCTTCTGGATCCCAAAAAGTCAGGACAAACCAAGTCACCTGTGTTAAATTATGATGATGATGATGACATTCAGACCCAAACCTTGGTTTTTTTCCGAAAAATTTTGCTTGCGTGCGCTTCATCACGGGGACGGAGGAAGAAAAATTTGGGGAAATGTAAAGTACGGGTCCCGCCTCAAAAAGGGAGAGGGGGCCCCGGCAAATTCCGCGAAAAAGTTTCCCGCCAGCCAGGGTCACGCAAACCCCCTCCTCCCCTTAAACGCCGCCCAAAAAGGTCCAGGACCTCTAAAGCCTGGGCCTTCTTTGACAAGCCTTTTAAATTCCCCCCAGCGATTCAAAATGCCGCCTTTCCCGTAAACGTTTAAGTAAGGCAAGAATTTTTAGGTGTAACCACCACCAACATGTCTGTCACAGCAGGGGAATGCATGATTTTGAAATGGAGGCAACACTTGGCCAAAAAAGGCCAACCGACCCCGGGCCCTTCCAAACCCACGCCCACACCCTCTTTTCTCCCCCTCCTCCTCCCCCCCCACCCCCAAACCCCCGTTCCTCACCCCATGTCCCCAAAAGCCCATGACGGGGATCACCTCCGCTTAAACCCCTCCACCGAGTACCACCAAGCACCCCAAAGAACCCATCCCCTCCCCCTTCCCTTCCCGCCAGTTTGACGCCCTGCACGCCGAACAGGGGGCCAGTCAAGCAGCCACCCTTTCCCTTTTTCCCGGGAAATTGGGAGCAAAAGGGAAACATTTTAAACCCCCAAACCACCCCAAAGCCAAAACCGAATGCGGAAATTCCCCGGCTTTTGGCCTTTGAAATGTTGCCTTTCCTCGGGTTGGAAATACAGATGGGCCCACCACGCAGGGCCCCCTTGCCTCCCCCCAATCCCAGATGCTAGCAGTCATTTCTTTGCCAAAAAAGCCCCCCCGGGCCCTGGCCACCACTTGCTCTAAAATTTCAAGCGTTTGTTGCATCTTTTTGGGTTCCGGGAAAATTTCCATCAAAACCACCGACAAAATGGACAAGTAAGCATGGCCAAGGCCGCTAAATCTCTGTGAAAACCCACTGGGTGGCGGGTGGATGTCCCCCGGGGGTGACGGTGGCTCCAGGCCGGGCGCACGCTCTTAAAAAACCGCAGGAATGGTGCGGGGCTCTTTCACCAAGGTCCACTGGTGGCATAAAGTGCCCAGAGACACCACCCCGTTTTAAAAAATTAATTTTGTCTTGGGACCGTCCAAAACCAGGCGGGAGCAGTGGCCCAGCCTCCGCAACGAGACCGAGCGCTGGCTGGGGACGACTTTGTGCCAGGGAAGGGGGTGTGCGAAAACGGGCAAAAATCTGCGGGCCGGGCCCAAAGAGGTGGGTGGAGCCCATCCCTTGCCGGGGGGCCCCACATTCTTTTGAACCTTGTCGTCCGGGAAATTTTTCTAAAGGGGCAACCCGGGTCGGGATTTGCCTGCAAGGAAGACCCCGGGCTGAGTTCGCACCTTCCGCCTTTCGCACCCTGCAACGTCGGGGCTCAGCCCTCCCCCGAAAACCCCGGCTAAATTTGTTGACCTGGCAACACCTAGAATTCCCCCCCCAAAGCCCCAAAGCATTTTTGGCAGCAGGGGAAATTGCCTTACGCAGTATGAAGTGCCCACATGGCCTGACAAGCACCCGGTCCCGGCCCCTGGGGCTTTTGATCCAAACCGAGAGTGGGGGCAGGTAAAAAGAGCACCTGCCCCAACCCTTGCCATTTTGGGAAAAAACCCACCAAAAGGGTCAGTGGGGAACGATCCCCCTTTGGTCAGCTTTGACTTTTGTGGGACCTTATTTTCTTGGAACGTCTTTTTGGCCCACTCGAAAAAAACAACCCCACCCAGCGACGGAGGGGGAAGGGACAACACAGATGCAACACGGAGCCTTTCTCTCCTTTCAAATCCAAAAGGGTTCCACAGTTTCTAAATTTTATGGGTCTTCTTTTGGGGCATTTTTTTTCAGGGCCCCAGGGTCCAGGGCTTTGAAAGGGCGGCAACTCACCCTCTCGGGGTGCTCAACGGCCCAAGTCGGGGCTGTGTTAAAGCTGTGCCGGGGGAAGCGGGGAGGAGGGAGGAGGAGGAAATTTAAGACACCGACGTTCCCCCGCCCCGGTCCCTGCCTTGGAAAGGGGTTTGGGCGCAAATTTTGAGGGGGAGGAGGAAAAAGAGGAAGATCTTTTTGCAGTGCCCCTCGCCCCCAAAGGGTTGGAAATCAAGGGCCCCTCTCTTCCCCATTTAGTGCTTTGATGCTCCATTTCCTCCAACAGATCCCGCAATTTAAAGGGCCCTCAAAATGAACCCAAAAGTTCCGGGTGCCCCCCCTCCTGGGCCCCCTTAAAAAACAAAACCCGCCCCTTTCCTTTCCCCCCAAACCCAAAATAGGGGAAAAAAATGCAGGGAAAAAAAGGACCCCTTTCTGATTTTTTTAACCCGGAGACATCTGGTGCTCTGCTTCACGTTCCCCAAAAGGGCCCCGGTGGAACAACATTTACGAAATTGGGCAGCCCGTAGAGTGCCAATACCTAGTGGCAGCGCACAGGCCCAAAGGGGGCAGAAGCCTAATGGGTTTACCTCTGGCAAACTTTTTTTTTACCACCCACCAAAGGGAAGCAATTTCAGGGGCCCCTCCAACACACAGAGATCAGCTTAAAAATCATGGGGCCAAAAACTATCTGCGTCTCAACACCGAGTTTTTTTAAAGTGTTTCCCGGGCCCAAAAGACTTCTGGGTATCCCAAAAAGGGGCAATTTGGGCCCCCCTCCTCCCAAAGCCATAGAGGTGTTGTCCCTTTTTCCCAGCAAAACCCCGTCATATCTGAAACGGAACCCTTCCAGCACAGCTGGGGGGGAGTCCCTTACAGACAAACACATCGGCCCTTTCCACAGATAATGTGGAAACTTTTGAAATTTCATCAAAAAGAATTAGGCATGTATCTCGATGAATTTTTTGGGCCCCCAAAAACCGAGGGGGACCGATTTGTTTCCGGGCCCACTTCAAAATTTTTTCTTTTAACAAAAAATGGTCCTCTTGAAAACTTTTTTTTAAAAAGATCATTTCTTACTTTTCAATTTTTATTCTTTTTTTCCCCAAAAGTTCATTTTGCTGGTTTTGATTTGAGGAGACTGGGAAAAAAACAGCAAGGGTTTTTTTACAACAGTTTTTCCATTTAAATCACTTTTTTCCCTTTTGAAGTTTTCCGGGATTGTCAAAAGGTTTTTGAGGTCATAATTTCTGTGAATACAGCTATAAAAATTTTGGCCTTTGGAAAAAAGAAATGGGGCTTCAATGGCATTTTTCCATCACAATTTTTAATAGTGGCGAGAATCATATTTAAATTTTTTGGGGTCATGGAGCTGTGAGATACAGCAATAACATGGTCCTTTGGAACAGAAAAGTGGCCCTTTTTAAAATTTGGGGATTTCCCCCCACAATTTTTAAAAAGTGGGGTGAGAAGTCAATTTTTTTTAATTTTTTGGGGAAAGCTGCTTTTTAAAAGCACAATAAATACAGGTCCTATTCTAAAAAAATTTTTTTTCTAACAGATATTTGTTTCTTCACAATTGCAAAAGTTTGGCCCCCAAGGGGGTTTTGTTTTTTAATTTTTGGGGCAATTTTCTGTGACAAAGCAGCTATACAACCCGGTCCAAAAATAAATTTTTTTTTTATTTCTTTAAAAGACATTTTTTTCTTCACAATTGTCCAAAGTGGGTCAAAGGGGTCCCGCTTTGAATTTTTGGGGGATTTTTTCTGGACATGCAGCTAAAAAACAGGGCCTATTATAAAAAAAAAAAGGGTTTGTTCAACAGACATTTTTTCTTCACCCAAATTTTCCCAAAAAATTTGGGTCATGGGGCCCTGTTTTAAATTTTTGGGGCATTTTTGGGTGTGACAATTCAGCTATACTAAAGGTCCTTTTTTAAAATAAAATTTTTTTCTAACAGACTATGTTCTTCACAATTGTTTCCCAAAATGGGCCCAAAGGGGCATGCTTTGAATTTTTGGGGGGATTTGCCCGTACATGCAGCTAACTACAGTCCTAATTTTAAAAAAAAATGTTGTTTCTAACAGACTTTGTTTTTCACAATTTTCCAAAGTGGGTCAAGGGTCATGCTTTGAAATTTTTTTGGGGGGAAATTTTGGGTGTGACATGAACTATAAATACAAAGGGCCTATCAAAAAAAAAAATGTTGTTTCTAACAGACATTGTTCTTCCCCAATTGTCAAAAAATTTGGGTCATGGGGGCATGTTTTTAATTTTTTGGGGGGCCTTTTTCTTGACAATTTCTATACTACAGGTCCCATTTAAAAAAAAATGTTTTTTAACAGACAATTTTTTCTTCACAATTGTCAAAAGTGGCTCATGGTCATGTTTTTAATTTTTTTTGGGGAATTTTCTGTGACATCAGCTATACAAAAGGTTCCCCAATTTTAAAAAAAAAAATTTTTTCTAACAGACATTTTTTTCTTCCCCAATTGTCAAGAGGGCTTTAGGGGGGATGGTGCTGTCAGAAACAGGAATAGGTGGGGCACTGTTTAAAAACACATATTGCAAAATGACTTTTTTTGCAAGATCTTTAAACATAGCTATCAATCCCTGTATTGAGAACCAAAAAAATTTAAAAACAATTAAAAAAGAAACAAAGAACCAAATGTGGGAAACCCATCCTATTTTTAAAAAAGTGTTTTTTAGAATTTAAAATACAAAAAACTTGGGATGTACAAAAGGGTTTTGGTTTAAAAAAAATTCCCCTGAAAATTTTACAAGGCAGGTCCAGGGGAAAAAATTTACCAATTTGGTTTGGGCAGAGGACACGGAATATGGAGCACGGAAAAGAGAACAAAGTACAGAGACAAATTTCCCCCCCACCCGTTTTAGTAAAAATAGAAAAAAAAATGCCAAGAAAAAAAGGGGACCTGGGGAACAGGGGCTTTTAACCCCCCAAAAATTTTCCAAATGAAGCTCAATTGGGCCGCACTCAAACAGAGGGGGAAGCGCTTTCCCAGGGCTTTACGTGTACTGAGGAAAGGGTGGTTTTTACCTCACACTTCCCTTTTGCACCCGCTTCAGCAAAGACTGTTTTTTTGTTGTTGCGTCATAAGGTTTATTTTTTTCCGGGTTTTTTTTGATGACGGGTTTCCACTTGGGCCCTTTTAAAACCCCAAACCCCCGTAAAATCAGGCCCTGGCTGCTGCCTGTGGGGTTTTTAAAAATGACCGACCCTAGCCTGGGCTCTCACCCCCACCCACTGAAGTCGGCCAGCGGGCCCCCCGTTTAAAAAAATGGCTACGGCAGCACTGGCTCTCACCGTTTTGGGGCAATCGAAGCCCTTTAAAATTTTTCTAAAAAACAGATTTTGAAAAAGGGGGTTTTTTGGGGAGGGGGAAGTATTTTCCCAAAAAAGGGGGCCAGGCGGGAACCCAAAATTTCACAATTTTAGGCTTAAAAAAAAAATTTTGTGGGGTGGAGTCACTATGGGGGGCCTCATTTGATCTCCAGGGGAGCTGTCCCCCAAACAAAGAAGAAATTTGGAGGAAAAATGAAACCATTGAATTGATTGGCTGAATCAGTCCTTAAACCAAGGGATGGCAAAAGTCTTTCCCCAACTAAAAAGTGTTTTGGGGGTGATTTTTGGACATTAGTATACTTAAGGGGTTTTGGGGGACAATTAACACATCAACAAAGTGAAAAAATTTCCTTTAAAAACTGCAGGGGGGGGTGTATTTGTATGTTAACACACTTGAAAAAAAAAGCAAAATTGGTAAAAAATGAAAAACTATAAAAAAAAAACATCCCTAAAAAAATTCCCGTAAACCAAAATTTTAGTTACCAAAAAATTACTAAATAAAATTCCCAAAAGTACAAAATAAAAAGTTCCCCCTTTGTGATCTGTGGGGCCCAAAAAGGTTTAGGGGTCATGCTGTTTCCCCCGACAGATATAGTTTCCCAAAGTCCAGTGAAACTAAAAAGGTGGGGTTTAAAGACTCCTATTTCCGCCACTTTTTAAAAGTGGGGGGCATGCAGTTTGGGGCCAAGCCCTTTTTTTCCCCGGAAAAGGGAATCATTGGGGCCAGTGAAACTAAAAGGTGGTTGAAAAGACTTTTTTTCCCACACTTTTTAAAAACGGGGGGTCAGACAGGCTTTAAAGGTTCATACTGCGGTACCGGGCAGTTATAAATTAAATTTTCCCCCCCCCCCCTTTAACTAAAATCGTGGTTTGAAAAAACCCTTTTTCCGGGACTTTTTTTAAACTGGGGTCATTTCAGGTTTGGGGCCAGCGGCCCTTCCAGGGCAGGGATAAATTTAAAAGCCAGTTCAAGTAAAATGATGGGTTTAAATCATACGGGCCCTTCTGGGACTTTTTAAATTTTTTGGGTTATGCAGTTTAAGGGGCCATGCGGGGGTGCAAGACAGGGAAAGTGAAAAGGGAAGTTTATTTTTTTTCTGTGGCTTTTAAAACCCAATTGTCTTGCCTAAAAAATTTAGCATGTAACCAATTTTACTGGGTTTTGGATGGGTTTAAATTTCCCCTTCTTTCCCTCCCTGTTTGGTTTAAGAATGAAGGGGTTTTTTTGCCCTTTCCCCTAGACTTTAAAAGGGCATCGCGAAAAATCAAAAATGAAATAAAAAGGGTACTTTTTGAAAATTGCCGATATGACTATCGACCCGATGATGATTGTCCAAAGTAATCGCTCACACCCATGTAAAGAGAACAGACTTTTGAAGATGGCTGGGTTAAGTTTTTCCTTAAGGGCAAGTAAAAAAAAAAAATAA